>NDXB01008005.1:90316-134873 GCA_002631895.1 Agapornis roseicollis
AAAAAAAAAAAAAAAAAAAAAAAAAAAGAAAAAGGGAAAAGAGAAAATATAAAACTTGCTCTGACAACAGCTGGGAATTCAGCCCTTCACCATGAATTCTGATTTAGTTTTCTGCTACATCACACTTTGCCAGTTACTAGCTTTGTCATGGTGTAATTTCCCAGAAATAATTCCTGTTGCACTTTGATCTGCCACTCCTGCAGCCTGTGTGGTATGGCATTGCTGCTGAACTTTATTTGACTTCATGTAGTTCCATTGTTTTGTGTACAGTGTTGGAGACTTACTAAGGAGCTGAATAGTAAAAAAAGTTACACACTAATCACTATAGTATCATTTTAAGACAGTCTACAAGGACACATAAGAAAGTTTTGTAAAAATAAATATTTAACTCATGGCTGAAAATGACCCTTAATTAATACACCATACATTATACAGTTGGAAACAAGCATTTTCAAGTATTTTAGTGTTCATTTCTTACATTCTTTCCTGATCCATTCTGTTTCATTCTGCTTTATGTGCATCCTGTTTAATCACAGTAATAAATACTTTGTAGTTAGCAGGATGCTAGGCAGATACTCTTCTGCTTTCTTCACTTCTGATGTTTCAGAAAGATACTCATGCATTTTCCCAGAGCAGTATTGTGTAACTCTCTACTGTAATAGTTTATGTTAATTTTCAAAGGCAAGAAGAACTTGCTGATTTCTAATATAGATGAAGGCTAGCATTAAGCTTAAGTAAGTCTCAGGATATGAAAGAAATAATAATTAAGTTATTTCCTAGGGTCTTTAAGTTTGACAGTTAATTAATACCAAGTTTGCAAAAATTGATTAGTAACTTTTTCTTAGGAGCGTATTCATGGCAGGATAGGCTAATTAAGTCAAATAAGGGAAAGGGGTTAGTAACTGTTCATTTCTGAAAATCACAGTGCCAGTAATAGTTCTAACTGTTAAATTCTGTGTACAGGGTGGCATTTTTTGGCTTATAGTGTAGTTATAGCATTGAGATTTCTTCATGCTACAAATCTACAAACAAAACTAATACAGCAAAGGGGAATACAGTATAATAACTTGTGGTAAAATATGAGAGTGCAAGCTAAATGAAAGGCAAAATGAAGTTTGCTTTGGACACAGTTGGCATAGATTTAGATTTGGGTTTAAGATTAGAAGAGTTTGCCTTGTTTGGCTTACATTTTTCTGTCTGTACCACACAACAGCTACGAGGGTAGTTCTAACAAAAGTAAAATTGTTGTGAATATTGAGCCCTAGAAGTGGATTTGGTATAAAGAGTGATAATTCCTTGTTTTAAATAGATGTTTTGGTTGGAATTAATGTTGAGGTTGGGGGAAACATGAGTTTCAGAGCTCCCATTACTGCTGAGCAGCTTAAGGCCCACAGAGTGAGCATAAGTATGCATGCTGGAAGGGAGACTTGCTTTTTCTAAACTGTGGATGGCGTTTGTCTGCAGATGGAGTGGTGCATGGGTATTTCCAAGATCTGTTATGATCATTCTTTGAATAGTAGCTGTCCTCAGGCAAGGACACTGAAATACATTTGTCTTCTGGGAAACTTAGAAAAACACGCAACTATTTATAAATGTACAGTGCAATGTTCAGCTTGACAGTTAATGAGGAAAAACTGTTCCAGTTTCAGATACTACACATGCAGTGCTACCATCCTTTTTGAAACTTTTGTGTTTCCATGAAAACTGTTAGCCCTTTCTCTCTCCAATCAGCCCAGTTAGTATTTTATAACAGTAATTAACTCTATAGTCCCTAACAAGGGGGAAGAATGTATAGTGTGTTCTCCTCCTGACAATCACTACTTACCAGATCCAGTCCTCTTTGTCACTGTGGGTGTTTGCTGGTTGCATCATCTATTGGTACATGACTGATGGAATAGTTTCTCATGAACCCTGATTACTGCATCCTCAGCTATGTCGGGTCTGGCTTCCACTGTGCAGAAAAGACTGTACACCTCAGAAAGTGGAAAGAATATAAGAAGCTACCTCACAGTTAGTGTAACATACAGTAGTTTTATATAGAGAGTTATTTATATGAACATGAATGGCATGTTTAGAGATGCTAGAAGTACACAAAATCCTATTCCTGCTGCCTGTGTAATTACTGTTTTTTAACAAAGTAATTGAGAAGGCAGTAGGTACTTTTAAAATATTCCAGTACACATGAAACAGAATCTGAAGCTATCCCAAACAAGGTTTTAAGTGAAGCGGTGACCTTGGCAGTCCTGGGAAAGCAGTTGGACAGTATAATCTTAAAGGTCTTTTCCAATCCAGCTGTTTTTATGAAGTAAACTAGAATGTGCAACTAGCAGTATTTCCTTAGAGAAAGCTAAGAAGGACACAAACTCTTACTTGTGCTTCTAAAACGTGTTTTTATCAAAGCTGTTTTATCCAAACTATTTATAAAGTTGCAGCAGTAAAATCAGAGGACTTCTAAAAAGTTTGTATGATACATAGCAATTGCTTTGAAACATAACAATGTGTTCTTTTCATAGTGCAAGTTTCTTGCATTGGAATTATAGAATCACAGAATGGTTTAGATTGGAATGGACCTTAAAGTTCATCCAGTTCCAACCCCCTCCCATGGGCACGGACACCTTCCAGTAGACCAGGCTGCTCAAAAGCCCTTCCACCCTGGCCAGGGATGGGGCAGCCACAGCTTCTCTGGGCACCTTGTGCCAGGGCCTCAACACCCTTACAGTTGAAAATTTCTTCCTGATACCTAATGTAAATCTACCCTCTCCCAGTTTAAAGTCATTCCCCCTTGTCCTGACACCACCTCTCCCTGTAAAAAGTCCCTCTCCAGCATTCATAGAATCATAGAATAGTCAGGGCTGGAAAGGACCTTAAGATCATCTAGTTCCAACCCCACTGCCATAAGCAGGGGCACCCCACACTAAACCATGTCACCCAAGACTTCATCCAGCCTGGCCTTGAACACTGCCAGCGATGGAGCACTCACAACTTCCCTGGCAACCCATTCCAGTGCCCTACCACCCTAACAGGAAAGAACTTCTTCCTTATATCCAATTCTAAACCTCACCTGTTTAAGTTTGAACCTGTTACCCCCTGTCCTTATGTTACTACAGTCCCTATGAAGAGTCCCTCTGCAGCATCCCTATAGGCCCCCTTCAGATACTGCTATGAGGTCTCCACACAGCCTTTTGTTCTCAGCCTGTCTTCATACGGGAGGTGCTCCAGTCTCCTGATCATCCTCATGGCCCTCCTCTGGATTTGTTCCAACAGCTCCATGTCCTTTTTATGTTGAGGACACCAGAACTGCACACAATACTCCAGGTGAGGTCTCACGAGAGCAGAGTAGAGGGGCAGGATCACCTCCTTTGACCTTCTGGTCATGCTTCTCTTGATGCAGCCCAGGATACGGTTGGCTTTCTGGGCTGCGAGCATACACTGCAGTCGGCTCATGTTCCTTTTCTCATCAANCTCTTGATGCAGGATACGGTTGGCTTTCTGGGCTGCGAGCATACACTGCAGTCGGCTCATGTTCCTTTTCTCATCAACCACCACCCCGAAGGCCTTCTCGGCAGGACTGCTCTGAATCTCTTCTCTGTCCAACCTGTAGCTGTGCCTGGGATTGATCTGACCCAAGCGTATGACCTTGCACTTGGCATGGTTAAACTTCATGAGGTTGGCATCAGCCCACCTCACAAACCTGTCAAGGTCCCTCTGTGTGGATGGATTTTTAGCAGAGAATGGTCATGTTCCCAGGTTAGCAAGTGCCTACGTGGAGCTCGACATGAATCAAGGATGAAGAAAGCCATGGGTAAAGAAGCAAAAGTAACAGTGCAAGCAAGATGAGAAGAAACTGGAATATGCTAAGACACAATAGTGAACTGTTAGCAAGCTTTAAAGGCTAGGTTCTCATATGCTTAATTTAACCAATTGTAACTATTTGCTGTGTGCTTCATTGTATATGTATCCAATCTTAATACTGCAAGCCATTGATTATGTATCCACTAATACAGCAAGTTATTGTATATATATCCAAATATAATACACTAAGTATCCAATTATAATACAGCAAACTATTGACTTAATACAGCTAGCTATTGTATATGTATCTGTTCATAATACAGCAAGCTATTGTAAGCAGGTGCAGACAACAGTATAAAGAGGGTAGATGCTTTGTAATAAATGGCTTTTGTCTGATCGCATTGATCTCTGATGGAGTCCACCTTTTTCTGCGGCACCTCTGGATGGCATTCCTTCCCTCCAGCGTACCCACCGAACCACACAGCTTCGTGTCATCAGCAAACTTGCTGAGGGTGCACTCAATCCCAGTGTTCATGTCAGCGACAAAGATGCTGAACAAGACCAGTCCCAACACTGATCCCTGAGGGACACCACTCATCACTGGCCTCCAGCCGGAAACTGAGCCATTGACCACAACTCTTTGCATGCAGCCATCCAGCCAGTTCTTTATCCACCGAGTGCCCCACCTATCAAATTGATGTCTCTCCAATTTAGAGACAAGGATGTCGTGTGGGACAGTGTTGAACGCTTTGCACAAATCCAGCTCTCTTGGCTTGTTATCTTGTAGCTGCTTACAAAATTTCAGAGAAAACAATTTGGCTTTTAGCAACCTGTTGACCTACTAGAAAGGATCTTTTCTTGTGATACTCCGTATTCTGTGCTGACGTCTGATTGCTTATCCTCTTACTGTCCCATAAATGAATTAAGTATAACCACATAATCTGTATGAAAGGAAATCCATATTGCTGCTGGAGCAAAATTCACTTCTTTTTCCATATATCTTGAGATCATCTTCTTATGCTAATATTTTACCTTACCCTTATTTCTGGACACTAAACTGTATAATGAATTGTCTTTGCCAGCCCTTTGTGTCCCTATACTGTCTGTTGGTTTTACTTTCTCATAGACTTATGCTGAAAAATAGGTATTCAAGCAGTAGTCCCAGCTTTGTGAAGGCTTTCAGGTAAAATTGAAGTGGTCTTGAGGAACAGATATTGGAGGGAAAACCTCATGGCAAGCATAGAAAGGAGTCTGAGAAAATGAATCACTTTGTATTGTAGGCACAAATTACTGTAAGCCTTAACTTTCCTGTTCAGGATTAAATACTTCATGTAGCAGACTGTTACCACCTGCAGTGTTTTCTTTCTGACTCAGTGTGGTCAAGGTGCGGTAGTGCTCAAGCTCAGACATAAGCATTTGACTGTTGCTGAGCAGATCCTGCAGGAAATGCTTCTTCAGCTAAAATAATAACTCAAAAGGAATAAGTTAACCATTAAGTGACAGACAATAATTTTTTTTATATCTCAATTGCCAATGTATATATTTCAAAATTTGTATGCATATGTATGTATTAGTATCTCTGCTATATTTCTTCTGACACTGTGACAAACTGTCACAGAAATAACAGTACATGCGTTTGAGGCAGCCTTACCCCCAGAGGCTCCTCCACCAAAGTTGTCCTGCTTAATTCACTGTATTTACATGAAGTAAAGCTTCTGAGCAGTTCTGGAGAACACTCTTGAGTGCTTTAGGTGCTACATCTGGTAAAAGCCTTTTTATCCGTTAGCCTAAAGTGCACTATGCAGTAGTGCTACTGGACTTTTCCAGTGTTATTAAAGACCTAATGAAGTTCCTGTTACTTTAGGTTGTTGGTTGGTTCACCCTGGAGTGGCTATCCCTCTAACAGAACTGGGGATATCTATGCATGTCCTGTTGGTGCATCCAAAACCACATGCAAAAAATTGAATTTACAAGGTAAGTTGTAACAAATAATGCCTTGCTACAGTTGTTCAGTTTTTCCTTGTTCAGTTTTTCCTTGGTTCTATACCAGGCCTATCTATCTTGTTAAAACTTTTCTTAACTGCCTCTCTGTTTGCATGTGTGTGTGAATGCTTCAAGGACTCACTGCCAGCTACAGGTGAGACCTGTGTGTATGTGAGCCAAAATTGGCACCAGCTGCTGGAATCAGGCTAGGCTATGCATGTCCTGACCTCTGGTCTCAGCACCAAATACTGCAGCAGCTGGGGTCTTTAATCTCAAGCTATGGTTGGGGACAGTGTGTGTCCCAAAACCAGCTGATGGGAGGAGGACCAGGGCTCTGTGTCATGGAGGGCCCTACGCTGGCAGCTGGAGGAGAACCATGGGTCACAGCCCAAGGGACTAGCTGGGACTCGGGGGCAGAGACTGTCTGCATCTTCCCCAAACCTAGCATGTGGGGATATGTGCACTAGCAAACTGCTCAGCTGGACCAGCCAACTGAGGGGCCCATCAGGGTCCATGCTGGGATGCCCAGGGGGACTTGCCAATGTGGAGTGCATGAGGGACGAGTGTGTGAGTGCACAGGAAGCCTTTTCTGCCTCTGTATGTGTTCAAAGTGAGTATAAAATGGGATTTACTTTTGGATACAGTGAAAATATAGGGCAGCAGTATGTGCTGAGGTGCCTGGTTTATGTTTATTTGTGGTGCAGATAATTTCTGTTGTTCACCACTCCTTCCACATTTTTGTCTAAAGCCTGATACTGGATCAGAGGAGTCTAATGTCCTGAGAAATGTAACAGTAGCTGCACAGCTGCAGTAACTCAGCTAGTCAAAAATACACAAAAATACCATTTCTTTCTCCCTGTTGTTCTTAGCTCCCTCAAATGCAGGTTCTCTAAATGGACATACTGAATTCGTATCTATAGTTAACGGTTAGTAAATTTTTGATGAAGGTTAGCTTTTGTTCCTTTTGTCTCAGAATCATAGGCAGTCATTTGGAAAAGAAACCTCAGATCCTCAGAAATCAAGATTTTGAAAATAAATTCTAACTTACTAAATTGCTTCTATATCCTATTTACAATTCTATCATTACTTAATCTTTTTTTCTTTCAGCCCTAATAAATATTCCAAATGTGACTGAGATAAAGGAAGTCATGAACCTTGGGTTAACTCTGATACAGAACTCAAAAACAGGAGGATTTTTGGTATGTACCAAGGACATATTCAATACGCACAGAAATTCCTGAGGACAATGAACAGACTAGAATTCTCCACATATTTTTTTATAAGTCCAAGCTGAATATATTTTACTATGCAGCATAGATTAGTACATATTTTGCATATCTTAAAATATGCCATCCTACTGTCATTAGCTGTTTAAAAGTCAGGAAAATTATGGAATCTTCCTACATTTATATAAATATCCTATGGAAGGGCACATAATTAAAGACTCTGTAATGATTCAGACAACATAGGCAAGAATATTTCCACCATGAGCAACTCTAAGACTATCTTCTGTAGTTCTGGTTACACTTTCAAAAGACAGCATGGTGTCTGCCTCCCTCCATATGCACTTACACAGAGGCTATTACCCTGAGATGTTAGCATTTCTAGTTCCATGGATCTGCAATATGTTTTATTTGGTCAGTAAACTGGAGGATATATGCAAAATAAGAGTATATTTTGCAAAACACTCTCCTTGGCGCCTGTAAAACAGATTGCATAACTGAAAGGAGGTTGATGCCTCCTTAATAGGCTTTTTTACAATTCTAACCATAAGCATGAAAATTATCGCAGTGTAAGTGTATTCCGGTTTGATGAATCATTGTAGGCATGTGCAGTAATTAAGTGAAACAACAAACTGCAGGCAGAAGAGCTTTGAGATCTATTTTAATCATAGAATCATAGAATAGTTAGGGTTGGAAAGGACCTTAAGATCATCTAGTTCCAACACCCTGCCATAAGCAGGGACACCTCACACTAAACCATACCACCCAAGGCTTCATCCAGCCTGGCCTTGAACACTGCCAGGGGCAGAACACTCACAACCTCCTTGGGCAACTCATTCCAGCATCTCATCACCCTAACAGGAAAGAATTTCTTCCTTATATCCAATCTAAACCTCCCCTGTTTAAGTTTGAACCCATTACCCCTTGTCCTGTCACTACAGTCCCTCATGAAGAGTCCCTCTGCAGCATCCCTGTAGCCCCCCTTTAGGTACTGGAAGGCTGCTAGGAGGTCTCCACACAGCCTTCTGTTCTCCAGGCTGTCTTCATACGGGAGGTGCTCCAGTCCCCTGATCATCCTTATGGCCCTCCTCTGGACTTGTTTCAACAGTTCCATGTCCTTTTCATGTTGAGGACACCAGAGCTGCACACGATACTCCAGGAGAGGTCTCACGAGAGCAGAGTAGAGGGGCAGGATCACCTCCTTCGATGCTTCACATTTTTGCATTGCATCTTCCTAACAATTGCAAAAAATATTCAAATGTGTATCATATTCATTAGTACCTAGCTCAGTTCACTGAAGTGCCTAAGTCTAATTCCAACCCTTCCAGCAGCATTCTTGGAGTTGGTAAAGTTAATCCGAATTTCAAATACAGCAAATTTTTTTCTTGATGATTGTTTTGAGAAGACACTGATTAAAAAACTCTTATTCTGTCTCTTGGATAATACCTTTGGTTGCTGTTAATGCAGCTGTCCCATGCATACCCGCTTTTAACTAGTATCAGTAATTGCAGTGATTTTAAATTACATCTCATGCAGGAAAACTTGTATTTTCTAATAATACTTGAACTTCCCTCAGTTAAAAAGAATTTCTTGATCCATACATTATTGATTGACTCTCCTTAAATTTCATAAACTAACAAAAAATTATGTTGGATGGTAAGACATGAACTGTTAGCCACATCTTCGGCAACAGGAGCTCTTTTTGACATAAGGAAAACTGGGTAGTAGACAGGTGATTATTTGTGACTCAGCCTCAACAAATATCAAAAGCTCCAGGACTTGCCTAATTCTTGCCGCAACTAAGAGGAGACCATCTGATTGTTGCTGCAGGCTGCTGTCAGCCACAACTTCTCTCTGAGATGCAGTCTCTGGCAGCTGACCTCTGTGATGGACTCTTTGGTTTAGCTCAGGGCTTCTTCCCCTCAGCTTACTGTGCTCCTCTCTTCTGTGGCTGCTTCTCAGCCTCCATCCCAGCCTGCACACGTCTGTGCTGCATCCCTGCACTGCTTGGCTGGAGCGTGACCCAGCCTGGCATGTCTGTGCTATAGCTCATGAGTCCTGCTGGTTCAGCTAATTTGATGCCATGTGATTGTTTCCCACAGGTATCCTAAGTACAGGGCAGCGATTTCCACATGCTCATTACATTTTTCTGAGGCATGCTTAGTCCTGTTGGAAAGGTGCTTAAGCATTTCACTGATGGTTAACAACTTCTTTCCAGATTTCTGATCTGTGTTTCTGTCAGTTTGGTTTTGGGGAAGTACTTTGTTTAGTTGAAAGGAACAGCTCCTGCCTCCTACATGTAAAATCTCCTTTCTGCATTTAACACCCCATAATTGCTCTTGTTTGTCCTTTGATTTGCTTAATAAACAGATATTTTTGCTATATTGCACGAGTGTTTCTAGGGCACTATATAGTGTATTTTTAATTTCCCTGTCTGAACTGCAGGTGCTTCTTTTCACATAGCTTTAGCCCATATTTGATTTGCATGCTGTCTGCAAGCTTACATCACCCTGCAATCAGCCAGTGCCTGATCAGTCTGCTGTTCACTTTTCCACTCAATGAGCAACTAGTTTATGTCCACATTTCTTAACATCAGTCCTTCAGGACAAGTCTACGCCCCTTTCTACTATTCCAATTTTCAACTTCCTTGGTTCTTCATATGTGATCTCCCAGTTTTCCCCTGCATTAACGTTGCCTCTTAAGTTTCTAACTTAAAACACAAGAACATTTGAACATATAATTTTTTTTTAAAAACAGCAAAGTTTATTAGAACATTTTAGAGCATTTCTATTTTTTTCTTCAAGATTAACGTCATAATTTTGAGTTACCTTTAATACAGAAGGAAACTAGAGAACAGGCAAATGAGATTAATCTGAAAAGAACTTTAAATTAAAAAAACAGCTTTAATTTAAAGACTAGTAACACTTTTGCAGCTTCACAGTTACCGATAGAGATGGTTTATGTTACTAATGTTACCAAATAGACATTTTGTACCTCTCACGTCTCCAAATACCTATCTTTTCCAGTAAAACTAATCATGCCCCATGTAGCAGCTAAAAAGAGCACTTATTTCAAGATCAGATTATGTAGATGCATTTCCTTTCTCTTGTATAGAAAATCTGCCATCTTGTCAAATATGTTAAGGTAGTTTAATATGGCCCACCATGGGTAAACCAATATGTGATTTCCAATTTACTTCTGCCTTTAATTGTCTTTTTTCAATACTCTTGAGAAAAGGGTAATAGTACCATTCACTCTCTCTTCTCTTCCTAAATAGAGATGGTGCATTTTCTGTTTCTAACATCTTTTTTATTCAAAAAGAAAATCCCTCCTGGCCCCCCAGATATCCTCATTAAAAAATACTGTCTCAGTGTCCATCTTTTTATCGATGTACTTTTGCATCTATCCTTCCTAATATCAGAGGTATGGCTGTCACGTAACCAACTGGTTGAGCTGAAAACGTTTCTTTTTCCAGAGATTATTTTCGGCAAAGAAGCAAGATTATTTTCCCTGAAAGGCGGTGAAATATGTATCTGAGGGCTAAATAGGACAGTGCATAACGTGAGGCTGCACCCTCCCTTGAGACAATGAAAACGTTTAGGTTATAACTATTTTCACAAAGTGAATTTCCTTTGGGAACAAGGCTTCTCAAACTAATAAATGTGTGTGTGCTCACTGATCATTAAACCCTTCAGTCTGCTCGCACTGTTGGAGATAATCTGATTTACCGCAAGAGAAACTCTTGCATCTTCGCAGCGTCCAGCATGCTCGTGGCTCTGGTGCCACCTCCTGGTTAGTAGAAGAACTTCTCTGCAAATGTTCAAATACCAACCCAAGATTTTGTAGTTTGTAGAGCAGGTGGTTTAAAGCAGCGCAGGTTGCTTGCAGACCAAGTCACACTCCGTAATTGTTATAGTTGTGCATAGTCTGGAGGGGTCAGCTTGTGGAAGGAGGCACTAAGATGATCATGAATAGAAAATCCATCCAGTGAGAAAGCCTGTGAGAGGGGTTACACTGTGGTTGCAAGGGATTTTGCTTGATTACCCAAGAGGGCTCCTCTGATCCTATATGCCTGTAGTTCTGCTTATTGAGCTTTTGTGTATGGATAAAGTAAGACAAATATTTGTCATTTTTATAGTTTCTTTTTGTTGTTACTTTTAAGACTTGTGGTCCTTTGTGGGCACAGCAGTGTGGAAGCCAGTACTACGCAACAGGAGTCTGTTCTGAAATCAGTCCAAGTTTTCAGCTCCTACGAAGCTTTACTCCTGCCATTCAAAGTAAGACAACATGTGCAAAACACATTCTATTAAGAAAGCATATCAAACAAAATCAAGATATGTTCTGTCAGGGACTACTAATTTGTGGGGGTTTTTTATTCTTGTTATTATTTTTAATATATGTGTAAGTAGCAAAGTCCTGTGATTCACACTTACAAATTGTGACCCAATGCCAGTATAAATATGGGCTCACTCCTCTGAATTAAGAGGCACACACCAGTGCAGGCTCAAAATCTGCATATGCTTCTGTTAAGTCCTCATTCTGGCAAAAGCTTCCTGATCTGAATTGTAGCCTGTGTGAGACCTAAATGTGCACCTCTGAATTTAGCCAAAGAATTGTACTGAGACTGAAAGTGTATTTAATGTCCGCTTCTTGTTTTTTAGAGTGTTCCTCCCTTATAGACATTGTGGTGGTTTGTGATGAGTCAAACAGCATTTATCCCTGGGATGCAGTGCGAGCATTTTTGAAAAAGTTTGTACAAGGCTTAGACATAGGCCTTAACAAAACCCAGGTAAGTCACAGACCTCTCAGAGAGAGACCAAAAAACAAAGAAGTTTTGCTAGCAAATGTAAAGGAAACCAAGTGTACTACAGTACACCCTCAAAGCCACAGGTTGTGCTGTTGTCCTGTACCTTTCAGTATTATTTTTTATTTCACAGGTAACCTGTTTTGAAAGGGATTAGTAACTTGATCCAAACATAAACCAACTTAAATAAAAGTCTAGGTTACAGCTAGGGGAGTCAGATCTCTTTCATGCCTTATGTGTAAAAATAATTAAAACACGGTCTGTGGGCATGTGGTAAAAGTAGAATAGACTTTTTACAGGTTTTTCATATGGGTCTTACTTTCAACTGCTGCATCTTTAAAATAGTTTTTCCTGCTTGGTTACTCTCTGATCTTTGTGTTCTTTTTTCCTTCTAATTTGATGATGGTAAGGAAAATTTTACTGCTTGCCTTTTTTTTGAACATTTTCTGTCTTTGCAGTTGTCCATTTTCCATAAACAGTTCTGGGAACAAAGACTGGGGCCCTGGAAATCTCTCTCCCAAAGGCTGCCTTCTTCCTTGGGCTAGTTTGGAAGTGAGGTGCTTAAAAGCTAGGCTTCCCGCTCAGTCCTTTCTGAACCTCACCTTTAGCATTGTCTCTTTTTTTTCTTTCATATTAAATGTACTTAGCTTATATCTTTAGCTTCACCTCTATTAAAAATAAATAGGTTTGCAGTGCTGTCAAGTAACTAACCTTTAGGGTTTTCTTAGAAGAGATCAGATTGAGGTGCTGTCAGCTTGTAGAATTTTTGCTGTCTTCTCATTTGTCCCAGAGCTCTTCATACTGTTGCTATCCATCAACTCTTCCAGAAGTAACCAAGCAAACATTTAATGCCTACTATTTCAGATTGTTTGCATTAACATAGTCTAGTCCATAATAAATGACATAAGGTGCAAGAGCATTATAGCTTTTTTTGCTTTCCAAACCTGTTAATATTAATTGGTTTTATATGTGTTGGAAGGAAATCATAACTCCATCCCATGTGCTCTGCAGATCTTTTACTCCAACATGATAATTAAGTAAGTGTCATGATTATATGTAAATGTAATGTGTGATGATCTAACATAATTTCTTTATTGCATAGGTGGGTTTAATTCAGTATGCTAATAATCCCCGTGTAGTGTTCAACTTGAGTACGTATGAAACAAAGGATCAGGTTGTTAAAGCAGTGGCAAGAACGTATCAGAAGGGAGGAGATCTCACTAATACTTTCAAAGCCATTGACTATGCAAGGTAAAATACACTGATGATTACTGTGCAACCGTTGTAACTTATCTTACAAGACAATGAACACATCCTGAATTTCATTCCCACTGGGAGTGCGTATGCTTGGAGCCTCTGAGGAGGTTCTCAGCACCAGGCAGAATCATTCAGGTACATTTAGAGTGCCCCATGCAAAACAGTAGAAGGATAATTAAACTAAATTTGCTCAAAACTATTGGGTTAAACCCTACACTAAAGTAGTTCTGGTACTCAACAGAACTGTTTGAGCTGTCACAGATGTCTAAAATATGACAGTTCATCAAACACTGTGGGCAAGCTTTTAGGAAAGATACAAAGCCATTGAAAGAAAAAAGTTTATCCAGGGATTCAGTAGGACCAGTAACATTGGTGTTCTGTTGTCAGTTTGTCATTGCAGCACCAGCAGGATACAGAATGTGCTGTGACAGAATATATATACAAACCAGGTCTGTTTCTCAGTAGGAAGATGCTATTTTGCAGGACAGAACTCTAGGCCAAAATACATAATGCATCAAATGACCCTGAAAAATTTGTTTAGGAACATACTCGGTCTTCAGTGGAGTTAATATTTGCAGTAGTATTGAAGAACCTTTTATTAATACTCCTCTTACATTTGAACTTGGTAGACCCAAATCTTGGCTACTCTGGTGTTATAAAACATTAATAGCTCTGAAAAAAAAAAAAAAACCACACCTTTTTTTACTTAGAAGCACTTGTACAGAAAAAATATTGTTTTCCCTGGCATGTACATTTCTAGCAGAAATAATGGTCAGTCCTAGCTTCCTTGATTACATTTCTGATGGCTCTTTAGGCTGTGCTTTGAGAAAAAGCTGTCAGGAGCATAACATATTCGTTACAGTATATATACTGAATTCTATCCATTATAAACTGGCATATGATAAATCCAGTATTTTATATCAGACAGCACGCCTTCTCACCTGAATCAGGAGGACGTCCAACAGCCACAAAAGTAATGGTTGTTGTGACCGATGGTGAATCACATGATGGCTCCAACTTGAAAACAGTGATAAGTAAATGCAATGAAGACAACATAACCAGATTTGGCATTGCTGTAAGTAATACTATAATTATATATATTATTGCAGGTTTTGAAAGATCATTTTGTTGTATATGTATGAAAGCACACATGCTATATAGAAGCTGTATATAATGCATGCATTATTGCAGTGGTGAGACTGAAACTAGCATTTAGGGTAGCATTAGTCTCTACGAACTAGCAAAATATTGGTTGTCTTCAACAGATGAAAAAGTAAAAAAAAATAAAATAAAATTACTTGAGCAACTTCATTGGTTTTCTCCTTTGCCTTGGTTTATGTATTTTTCCTGTCTGAATGGTCCTTTGTGTAGAAATACAGTCTGATAATCAATTCAGTCATATAAATGGAGGGAATTGAATTGAATTGAATTTAATCGAATCGAATTTAATTTACTTGAATTGCGTTAACAACATTATTTCCTTCACTTTTCTGTGTTTTTTTTTTACCCAAGGTTTTGGGATACTTAATCAGGCATGAGCTTGATACTAAAAATTTAATTAAAGAAATCAAAGGAATTGCTAGTTATCCAACAGACAAGTATTTCTTTAATGTGTCATCAGAGGCTGCACTACTGGAAGAAGCAGGAACACTTGGAGAGCGCATTTTTAGTATAGAAGGTAAATACTTCTCAATGTATGTGAAAAATTAGATCAGATTTTCCCAACTGATGAGCTAAAGATTTTATTTTGTTTCACCTTAGTGTAGTACTGTGAAAGCAAGGGACAGCTGGAACTGCAGACTGATCCCTGCTTCCCAGGAGGGCTCTGGTTTGCGCAGGTGTTCCCCCAGCTATCCCACCCCCTAATAAGCTTGAGCTTCAAGTTAGTTTCTGCAGTTTGTGGAAAATAACTCCTCAGCTGCTGAAAACTTCAATCAAGTCATGGGCTTCAGGGATCCACTGGGTTTGACCATATGGGTCCAAATGTATTCAGAGCTATTACCACTGGAGGAGTAAAGGTAACTTTATGCCTGTCAGATTGACCTGTGTGACTTAAAGCAAGTGTAAATTTAAAACACAAATCAGAAGACTAGATGTACTGTTTGGAGGAAGGTACTGTAGAAGTGACTCAGAGACACTTTGTCATCCCAAATCTCAACTTTTTTAATGTCAAATTTAAACCTTTCTTGAGAGACATGTGACCTGCTCTCAGTCTTCCCTGAGGAGTTTTTCCTGGCTGTGACCTTTCTGTGCTCAGGATAAAATCTTCCCTTCTTTCACCTCTGTCCTTTACCAGACTCATGATGCAAATCAAGTCAAAGGGATTGGTTGAGCTCCTCCTCTTGAGTTTTGCTGAGTACTCCCATTGAATTCCCTTTACTTGAGGCTCATCTATCTGGTTTAGGAAATACTCCTGGATGTCACAGTATTTTTCAAGACAATTACAACAGGTTTTTATAAGTTCTATATGACAATAATAATTCATACTCTATTTGAAAGTCATGAATATACCAGTTATTAAAGCTGCTAATTTCAGTGTATTATTAGTGCTTCCTAGAAAACAGAGGTTAACTACAGTGACAAGACTGTGCAAACAGATTCAAGGCATATTTATCATGATCTTCTGCCTTTTTTGGAGAGGACTAATAGTATTGTGGTTCTATCTTATCAATTTGCTATTAAATCCTCCAAATATTCTACAGTTTATCAGCTCTCACATTTCCATTGTTTGTAAGCATTGGAAATATTTTATCAAAATTGGTGGATTTGGAAAAAAATAATGTACACCACTATGTAGCTATACTCAGAGGCAGCAAGATTGGTTCTCTTGTGTGGTTCTATAGGGTTAACGGATACATGAATATCTGTTTTACCAGGTACAGATCAAGGTGATACATTCCAAATGGAAATGTCACAGGTGGGCTTCAGTGCGTATTACTCACAAAAAACGGTATGTGATTTTAATTATTTAATGATAAAACATGATGTAATTATTTAGACATGAATGTTCAGAAGTGCAACAAAATAAGACACAAAAACCACTCTAACCAGTTTTTTTTACAAGCAGAGGAATGTCAAATTATCAGGGTTTTTTTCCTTTTACTTGAATACCACAAAAATTACTTCTAGTACCTTGTATATCTCTAAAATAATAAAACAAAAAATATGTTAATATGTCAAGTTGAGTAAGCTTATTTTATGTAATGATTTTGAGAGGTGTTAATCCAATGATTTCAGTGATTTCTGATTTCATGTAGCATGAAAAATTCAATTTCCCCAAGTTAATATTTTGCAGTTGAGTAACTCATAGAAATTGAAACCATATTTTAAAGCTGGTATATTTCTAGGCAGTCAACAAGATATAGATAAATCAAGTCTGAATAGAATTTGCCTAATATTTATAAAGTAAATAATAGTTTTTAAAAGAATATTTTATTTAGAATAGTAAAGCATATATATTTTTCATGCTAATAAATCTTAAGATTATCCTGACCAAGTAGGTCCTCTTTGTAAAATTCTAGTATTGTTCAAGCAGCTTTCAACTGAAAATACAGGGAGGTTGTTTCTTTCTTGTATCTCTGTATTTGCACAAATTGAAGTTTTAATTTACCATGCATTTCATGCTAGGAAATGCCAAAAATTAAGACAGATTTGAGAGTTTCTTCAGGAAAATTATGTATCCTATTTTCATTTTAATTTGCTATAGCAACCTCTCAGTTCAGTGAAGAATTTTAATAATGTGAATAACCTAAACAAAGTTTCTTTTCCATGTACAAGTGTTTCTGTATGAAGTATTCTGAATAAGAAGCCATAATAATTTGGATTTTATCTTTAAGCATTCTCTCAAGGACATCTCCTTACTTAAGGAACTAAATTTTGTATCTTTTTCCATCAGCTTTTGTGTCCTGCCATTGGCATGTCTGTTGGCAAAAAGGGGGGGCGGTTGCTTTTTCTTACAATTTTGTTTTTGTGATCCTCAGTCTCCTGAGGATCATGAGTGCATAAAAGCAAGATCAACATTAAGGTGGACATGTTTAGGAAATTATCAGTGCTTAAATAAACCCATTTCATCTTGAGTTGCAGTGCCATGGGAGCTAAAGCAGTCACTTACCTTCTTGTAGTAGAGGGGTGATAATCCCTCTTAACAGGGCAGTAAAGTCATGCATGTAAATTGTAACAATAAGCAGCTCCAGTAACCTGCTTGCATTAGATGGTAAATCACTTAAACACGGCGATGTAGGAAGTTATGCATAATGACTTCAGCTTTGCAAAAACTTTTTCTAAAATAGGTAGTTCTAAAATGTTGATATTTATTTTTTAAAGGATGTTCTGCTGCTGGGTGCCGTTGGGGCCTATGACTGGAGTGGAACAGTAGTACAAGAGTCTTCAGAGATAGTCACCACCTTTCCAAGCCATGTATTTGAGAAGATCCTACAGGACAGAAATCATAGTTCTTACCTAGGTAAGGAGCTGAAATACAAATCTGGACACGTGTCAAACCTTCATTGAGTCTCTAAATAACTCAGAAAATTCTGCTCTAGCCAGACTGCTGCTAAGAACTGATTTCAGAATTGACTGAACTGAATTGACTTGCTGTTGTTTCATTTGTTCTTATGCTTTTCTTGGCCTTATCCAATTCATTTTATAGTTTCAGGAGTATTGCTGCAGATTAACAGAGGTCTCATTTATAAGGCACATATATTTTCTGACATGTTTTTGTAACCCAATAAAGCCAGTCAGTTTGTCTTCTCAGATCATTGAAATGTTTTCTGCAAACCTACAATATGCCTGCTCTGGCGATTCATCCCTGAATAATGCTGCTACATTAAGCACATATGGCTAACTTATCCTTCAAGTTACTTAATGAGATGCTATTCTTATAAATAACATGCTGTTTTCCCTATGGCTTAGCATTACTTGCATCCAGCATAATGAATAAATCTAAATGTAACCTAATGAGCAGTTGCTCTTCTGCCTGTCTGATCCCTTCAGAATTTCTATTCCTCCCTTTTCTGGAATAATTTTTAAAAGATGAGGTAATTTTCTTTCATCACATCTCCACAGGGAGCTTTTAGAATACTGGCCTTAATCTTTTTGGGGCAAACAATGCTGTTGTCTTTTCTGTCTCTTCATTTTCCTTCCACCTCCTTCTATCCCCTACCAAGAGCTCTCCATACCATGTCTGTCTCACAAGCTTGGGGAAGCCCATTCTAAATCATAAAATCATAGAATGATTTGGGTTGGAAGGGATCTTAAGAGATCATCTAGTTCCAGCCCTTCTGCCATGGGCAGGGACAGCTTCCATTAGGGGAGCTAGCATATCACAGCTTGCTAGATTAGCCCCTGTTCTGCACTGTACCCCCTCACTTGAAATGGCTGTATGCTGGCTTACTTAGGAGAATGTGGCTTTATCTTTCAGAATAAAATCTTGGCCTGTTATTCCTTGTTGAACTTCAAGTCTCCAGTGGTGTTCTCTCCCTAGAAAAACAGTGCCTGAACACCCATCTGAATTACACTGGTATACGTAATGATGAAAACATAATCCTTTTAGACTGTGCTTCTCACATTGTCTGGTAACTTACTAAAGATTTGCGCATTCTGCCCAATTACTGGGATTTTGTTATTCAGTTTAACTATAGTCTTTATAAAGGATGACTTTGCTTTCTTCTGTTAAATAAATTTGCTGTAATTAAACCACAGAAACGTAAAATATGTACTAATGCTAGGTTTATAGTGCTAATACATGTTTAAAATATTTGCAGGTATTAGAAGTTTCCTGAAAGCAAATAATGTTAGAATAATGGGAACGAGCATTAAAATGTTCAAAGAACTTCAATCAAAATAAGCCCTTCAGCTGACAAGTACTAATATAGCCTGTTCTATTCAGCCAAAGCACCGGGCTGTGGTTTGGTGAGCTGTGGGAAAACGCACTGCAAGCTTTGCAGAAGCTAGGTGTTCCTCCCTACTTTGACAGCAGGCCCAAATGTTCATCTCATGTTTCTTCTTTTTTTCTTCATTCTTTGCACTCTTTTTCCTACCTCCTTCACAAGCATGACATTTTTGTGGTCTACATAGTCTAAACTATTGCCCATGCTATTCTGCCAACCTGTTTCAACTTGATCTGTGTGTCATTGTTCTCTCCAGAAGACTATTGCAAATTTTATGCATATGTGACAGCTTCACTTGTCTGGAAGCATCAGTCTCCTTGACTTAACATACCAGATTGACTCATCCTCTGCACCTTTATGGATAACCAACTGACAAGTTGTAGTTAATGGTCTCCCACATATGTTAAATGTTGGCTTCTTTCCCTAGGTTATTCTGTTGCTGTTCTCTCAACTCAGAGCTCCGCCTATTTTGTTGCTGGTGCACCAAGATCCAACTACACTGGCAGAATAGTGATTTATGATGTTGACAGAGATGGTAATATCGCAATTGTGCAGTCCCAGAGAGGCGAGCAGGCAAGTGTATTTTGGTCATGAACGCGGATTTTGGCAAGCATTTGTTTTTATTGACACAGCAGTAAACTGCAGTTTGTTTTGAAAATTCCTTTCTTGCAATGCATTAAGAATCCACTTGAACTTTTGTCTGCCTCTAGACTATTTCAATGAAGTTCACTGTAATTCTTAAACAGTATTTTAGAAAGTCATCCAATTAGTGGTAAAAGATAATGTACAAAGCTACTTAATGTCTTATTTGTCAACACTTCTGACTGGGAGAGGCTCAGTGAGCTCTACTTGGCCCAAGAAGCTGTGAAATAGATGACATCAAAAGAGATTTAGAAACTCATTCTCTTTTTCTCCATCTGGAAAATAGCAGTGATTTTATATTATTTTAGTTTTGTATGTTTGTAAGACAACCAGAAATCAGGTAGTTTCCCGGGCACATTTTAATATAAAAAAAACATACTTCCCATAGCTTATTCCCTGTTTGCATTCTTATTGCTGAGTAGTAAAACCATAGCAGCTGCTACAGGGCAGAAACAGTGGACACATTGTAAGGATATGATTCTTCAAACACTGAAGTATGTTATACAGTAATTTCAGTGGGTAGTTTCACTCCTTAGTATTGGACTATTTCTGACTATAAATTTTCTGAGTCAGGTGTTAAAACATTATGCTTTTCAAAATCTCTTACTACTGATTTCAGATTGGCTCCTACTTTGGCAGCGTAGTGTGCTCAGTGGACGTTAACAGGGATTCTGTGACAGATGTGCTGCTTGTGGGTGCACCAATGTTTATGAATGACCTGAAGAAAGAGGAAGGGAGAGTATATATGTTTTCCATTACAAAGGTAAGAATGACACTGTAGCAAAGCTGGCATAAGCATCTTGCGTCTCCATCCATGATAAGTGCTGATATTTTCATTTGCAGCTGGAGGGATTTACTGCTTTTCCCTAGACTACATCAAGGAAAAAAGCAGTCCAAACTGCCACAGTACTTAGTGCAATATCTATTCCGTTAAATCAGAGTTTGAGCAGAAGAGTGATCTACACCACATGTTGCAGAAGACTGGTTCAAGCTGGCATTGCTTTGGACTAGGTTCTTTCAAAGCAGACTGGCCACATGCATGCTAAAAAGCCTCTTCAGGGCCTAAATCGCTATTTAGTGTATGTTTTTCAAAGCATTAGAAATATTGTGAGTGGTAGTTTTGTAACGAGAAAGGAGCATGTGCTTTTCCCAAGCTGTGGCACAAGGGCAGGGGTAAATTGTGCCAAGCCTGCCTGGTTAGAGGAATGTGGATGGAGCTCTTCCAGTGTGATCTTGCCTATTCTGCTTTCAGGAGCAGCTGCAGACTTTTCCCAGAACTGTTTGTGCACATAATCTGGGAACAAACCAGCTGGCACAGGCCAAAATGGAGTCAATAAGCAAGTTAGTAGCTAAGCACTACTAGTGACCAGGGGGCTGCTGTTCCAGGTGGCTTCCTGGTCCTGATTTTAGGTGGTGTGGAAGGCACTGTACACAAACACAAGGTTGACAATTTCTCTGAAAAACCTAGCTCAAGCTTTTTGCTAATTAATTGTTTTCCATTTGACTTTGGCAAATCTGTTTTAACACCTAACAGTATTCCCCAAACAGTTCTAACAAATGCTCTTTTGCCAGCTTCTGTATTGTTTGTAGACTTTCACAGTGGATGGTTGCTATTACTTATGTTGTCTCCTTTGTTCAGTGTTATTTGTCTGATGCTTGACTGACTGTATTTTTTATTCAGACCAGCAGTAAGTGTTTTCAGAATATCTGTACTAATAGTCCTCAAGCCTCTGGTTCTTTTGAACAGTCTTTCAAGCAATCACTGGACATCTGGATATCAAAGTAAATTAATACCCATCATCCATCAGAGAAAATACAACACGGTCTTTCTAACTAGGTAGATTATAATTAAGTAAATAGAGCAGCATCTCACAGAGCCACAGGAAACTGTATACGCTAAAGCAACTTCAGAGTAGATGGAGGTGCTGGAAGTGGCACTGCTGGCAATTGATGTTGGTCTTTGACTGTGGAATTAGACACATAATAGGGAAGAAAGATGAAAGGATTTTTTTTTTCATGTTTTGAAACTGAATAAATGGGAAGACTATCCTTACAACTTTTAGTCTTTGTCAAACATAAGGTTTAAGATTATTTAAAAGTATAATGAAAAAAATATTTTTTTTATTATTTTTAAGAAACCTGGTTTTGTGCGCAACTTGTCTGTGTTGCGTAAATAATAATTTTCTGGTCATTTTTCATAAATAACTTGGCCTGTATTTCTAAAATTTTAAGCACAGTATTATAACTGAGGTTAAAGATAAGAATGATACTTGCCAGAGAGCTGACTTTAAGTTAGTGTAAATGTGATTATTTAACTATAAAGATCTCCAATCTTTCTTTCTTCGTTTTTACTGCAGAGGTCAGGAGTTTAGCATTTGGACACATGTTTTTTCCATTAGTGTAGTTAGGAAATTCCATTTCTTTTTCAAAGAATTATGTCCAGTTACATAATTTCTATTCCCTCTGCATAAAAATTGGTAATCCAAAACTGGAAACTGTATTTTTCAATGTATTGTGAAACTTTCAGAACAGTCAGATGAGGACAGTGAGAGCATTTAAGCTTCATACATATGGTTATATTTGCTGTTAGAGCTTTGCATAGCATGCTTTGATTCTGCTGTGTAATGCTTGCCAAGATTCTGGGACATAATGCAAACTGAATGGACAATACAATGGGGAAGGAATTCAGGGTTGAGCAGTCCAGGGGGAATGTACTGGAAAACAGAAACAAGAAACAATACACATAGATACTACTCCTTTGTCTAATCTGGTGTAATGAAAGTGATTTTGCTGTTTCTTCTTTTTCCTTTTTTAAAGGGAGTTTTGGATCAACAAGCACTCTTGGAAGGTCCACAGGGGTCAGAAAATGCTCGCTTTGGATCAGCAATCACAACACTTGCAGATATTGATTTGGATGGCTTTAATGATATTGCAATAGGCGCACCACTGGAAAACCAAAACTCTGGAGCAATTTACATTTACAATGGATTTCAAAAGACTATACGTACCAAATATTCCCAGGTAAATAACTTTGTTGCATAATGCTGTACTCAGTGCCTTCAGATCTGCTAGAGGCAAACAGAAGGATTTTCTGTTAGCTGGCAATTGTTTCATCCTCTTAAAGGACTATTGTTATTTTCCTGGTTTACTTCATGTTTCGTGCCTCAGCCCATTCTGGTTGATGTTGTAGTGCTTTATAACTGAAGCAGATAGAGGAAAAGGACTTGCAAGATGCTCCATCTGAGCCTCATACCACTTTTGGTGCCTGTGTATGAAGTAACTTAATTTTCAATGCAGTTTTGGACATCCATTATTCAGGTTTTTAGAGCTGATTTACAGCAATGAAGATTAAATAAATCCCAGCTCTGTAAATCATAAATATGTAGTATTAAATGAAAATACTTTCAAGAGTCTTTGTATATCCTATATGCTAATATAATGGCAAATTTAATGTCACTTTTACATGCAGACTTTCTAGTTGCAGAAAGCATTTGTTAGAAGTTCTGTTCAGCGTCCTATTCCTTGAGTTGCTCAATGTAAGATGAAAAAGTTTCCAGTAAGTACTAGCTGGCATACAGCAGTTAGTTAGTTGATCTATTCCCAAGACAGAAAAATCCAGGCCATTGTCTGCTCCAACAGGGGAGGAAAAAGTGCTTAAAAGCATTGGAGAAATCATCCACAAAAGCACTTTGTTTAAAGAATACATTGTATATACAGGGAGTATGAATGAAAATCTGTTGCTTAGGCTACTGTCTACAGACTTAAGCATGCTTGTGGCAAACTCAGTAACCAAACTTTCTTCCCCAGAAAATTTTAGGATCGGATTCTGCTTTTGGACAACGGCTCCAATTCTTCGGAAGATCAGTAGATGGCCATACAGACTTAGATGACAATGACATTACTGACTTATCAGTTGGTGCTGATGGAAATGTCATTCTGCTATGGTTGGTAAACTTTTTTAGAAAGGAAGTGCTTAATGATTCAGATGCAACTTGAACATTTAGTTAATTAAACAGCAAAACAAACAAAAAGCTCTTTGATTCCATGTGTTCAGAGCTAACACACTTATTGCCTCACCAGTGCTGTCACAGTTAGCTGAAAACCACCATTAGACTAAACCTCTTTTAAGCATGTATCATCAAACCATTAAAAGCCAAGGCAGCATGTGGAGGCAGAGTTAGGGCATTCAGGGAAAGCCAGATGGCAGAGACTGCCAGAAGTGTCCAGGGCCTGGATGAAGAGGGCTAGGAGACACCCCTACCTGCTGCTGCTGCCGTGCAGACACATGGTCCATAGGAAAGGAGCAGCAGCAGGGAATGGGGCTTGCTTGAGAGTTATTTGTGGATCCATTTTGTGGGTAAGGAACTGGCTGTATGGTCACACTCAGAGATGTGGTCAATGGCCCAGTGTCCAGCTGGAGACAAAAAATGAGTGGTGTCTCTCAGGGGTGAGTGCTGGGACTGATCCTGTTCAACATCTTTGTCAGTGACATGGACACTGGGATTGATCTGCTCTCGGCAAGTCTGTTGACAGCATTAAGCTGTGTGGTGTGGTTGACACACTGCAAGGGATACCATCCAGAGGGACCTTGACAGGCTCAAGATGTGGGCCAGTGCCAACCTCATGAAGTTCAGTAAGGACAAGTGCAAGATCCTGCACAAATACAGTCTGGGCAGAGAATGGACTGAGAGCAGCCCTGAGAAGAAGGGCTTGGTGTTTCTTGATGAAAAGCTGAACATGAGCCAGCAGTGTGCGCTCAGAGCCCAGAAAGCCAACCATATGCTGGGCTGTATCAAAAGGAATATGCATAGCAGGTTGAAGGAGGTGATCCTGCCTCTACTCTGGTCTCATGAGATCCCAACTGCAGCCCTGCATCCAGCTGTGGAGCCTCCAGCACAAGGGGAACCTTGTTGACCAAGAACAACATGGACCTGTTGGATTGAGTCCAGAGGAGGGACATAAATATGACCAGAGAAGGCTGTAGTATCTCTCCAAGTAAGACCAGCTGAGGGAGTTGGGGTTGTTTAGCCTGAAGAAGAGAAAGCTTCAGAGAGACCTTATGACAGTCTTCCAGTACGTAAAAGGTCTACAAAAAATCTGGAGAGGGAACTTTTTACAACAGCATGTGGTGCCAGGAGAGGGTAGATTTAGATCAGGTATTAGAAAGAAGTTCTTCCTGTGAGGGTGGTGGGGCACTGGCAGAGGTTGCCAGAGAAGCTGTGGCTGCCCTATCCTTTGCAGTCTTCAAGGCCAGGTTGGATGGGGCTAGGAGCAACCTGGTCTAGTGGAAGGTGTCCCTGCCCATGGCAGGGGGTTGAAACCAGCGGGTCTTTAAGGTCCATTCCAACCCAAACCATTCTGTGATTCCTTGTAACAGCAGGTTTTACTTCAGTAGCCATAGTGGTTTCGATAGCTGAGCCTGAGACAGGTCTTAACCATTTTCCAAACAACCTGCATGACCTTTACCAGCTGGTAGGCCGATATAGGGGAGAAGCTTACCCTGTAGGGTAAGGACAGAAAGTAGTGAAAGAGTTGGCACTTATTTCTGGCAAGAAGCCCATCTTTTCTGGCATGCCAGAGCAATCTGAGTACTTTCAGAAAATAAAGAAAGGCTTCACAGAACCCAAATCTTATGCCTCCCTAAGTACTGCGTGTTTTGCACTACTTGCTTGAGAAGCTAAATTAAAATACAGCTTGCTTTCCTGTCTGTCACTTTTTCACCCGAGACTCCCCACTGTAAGAAGGAAACATCACTGAATTGCTACTTATTTCATAATGAAACACAATTATTAAAAATGAATGGTTAATTTGGACCTTTGGTTCACAATAAAGTGCTGCTGGTAGGCTTTTCATTAAATAAAATGGTAACCTTTGAAGTACCAGAATTTTTTTTTAGATTTGATTAATGAAAATGCTGATTTTTCTTTCACACTAGCATTTGGTCTGATTAATGATTTCACTTTTGATTAAAGTGTTTGGTTTTTATGTGCAGGGTTCCTTTGAAACTGTTTTTCAAAATCTTGATTATTACATGGAAGTTGTTTTTCTGAAAAATTAGATTATTAATTAAACTAAAGAATTACCTTATTACCCTTCTTCACCCTCCCAGAGAGGTCAGTAACTTCCCTAAAGGAGCAGAAGGCTGCTTGTTGGGAAAACAGGACAAGGGCTCTGTTCTCTGTTATCTTCAGGGAAGGATTAGAACATCAGGATAAACACATTGATTATCCATTAATTTGACATAATGAAGTATTTATTGTCATTACTGAAAGCTACTTTATTTAAAAAAAAATCACTTGTATGCAAAGAAAAATAATTCTACCAGTGCCATTAAAAATGTGTACATTGGGAACTAAAATATACTTACATGTACAGACAGTAATAGACAATGGCTTCTACATTACCCAGTGCTCTTAGAAATGACATGCAACCTTTTAAAAATGTTTTTCAGGTCACGAAGTATTGCAAATGTGTCCATAATTGCATCATTTAAACCTGAGAAAATCAGTCTGCTGAACAAGAACACAGAAATAACTGTCAAAATATGTTTTCAGACTACATTTAGACCTGCTAAGAGAAATAATCAAGTGGGTAAGAGTATTTCAATGACTAGTCTTGTTTCTGCAAACGTCCATTTCAAATGTGGAGTGGAAATTCTAAACACATATTTGAAGTTCAAGAAAGGCAAAAATCAGTATCAAATTCTAGAGAAAGTGTTTTTAAGACCTACTTTCATCACTGGCTCCATAATCTTTGACAACTGAAGAATTAGCAGTATAAAGTAGAGCTGTATCCTTGCCATTCAACAAACTCCAGAACAGGTCATTAGTGAGAAGCTGATTTTTTTTTCAGCCTGCAGACTTTTCCTCTCTCTTTGGTAAAATAAAAAAAATAATAATTTAAAAAAAAAAAAAGGTAAAAAATCCATAGGCTCAGTGCAGATGTCAGTGGGGAGAAGCTCTTCTTTTCAGAGAACAGCAGAGCACCAAATATTCCTGAGACCAACACTGGCCTCTTATGAAGTTATTAAGTTAAACATCATGGATAACACCAGTTGGACTGCTTTGGTGCTATGTATAGTGCCTTTAGGAACTTACAATTTGAGCTATAAAATAATGGTGAACTTCCACTGCATATTAGTCATAATATGAGCAGAAGAAGACAGAAATTATTATGTGATTGAAGATGCAGATTCTTTACAGTTTCCTCAGAGTTCAGGGATATTGTTGCAAGTCCCCTTTATCTAGCATAATCCTGACCCTGCCGCCTGGCTTCTTGCCTCAGCTGCAGACTCAGACATCTGCACTGGAGACTGGATTGATTGTCATTTAATGTTCTCTCTGTGGATGAGAAGGGTTTAAACCTGGTTGACAGCTTTGGAAAGCACAAGAGCTTTTTTTATTTTTTATTTTTTATTTTTTTTTTATTTTGAGAATGCTCTGTGTGTAGCAAGCTACGAAAAGGTAAGGTATTTAGTGTGGTTTGGAAAGCCTGGTCACTCCGTAGCATTAAGCATAGTAACGAGATCATGGGCAGTCGTAGTCAACAAAGAATGTATTGTTGTTGTTCTTGTAGCTATAAAGTACAATGCAACACTGGACGCAGATCTCCAGTCCTCTAGAGTGTCTTCTAGAGGATTGTTCAAAGAAACTAATGAAAGGTACATGCAGAGAGATCTTGTGGTACGTCATGAGACTTGTGTTCATGACATCTTCAATGTACAGGTAAGTGTAATTGTGACAAAAATGATCAGAGAAAGATGATGATGAATTATTTGTCTGTAAGATTAATTTCATGTGTGGTGTATTCAATGATATACATTTCTGAAATCCCCCACAACTGAAAAATACTTAGTAAGGTTTTGATTTCAAACAAATTAATAACTGTCACATTCAGCACAGCTTCTTAGGATAGAAGAAGCAGTTATAATTAATTTAGTTCAGCTCTGACATAACACAGAGCCCTTCGTCCATAGTTTCAATAGATTTTACTTTCCCTTTGTGGAGTGAATTCTTCTGTAAGAACTAAGACATACATGCAAATGTTTTCTCTCAAACTAACAATTTTTCAGGCAGCCTTCTGGTGAATGTTAGCTTCAGGCATATATCTAGGGAAGAAATACAAATAAGCAAGTCTTCATCTTTCTCTAGAACCAAAGACTGAACACATCCCTGAAAGTTGCTTTAAGTTGTCTGCATAATGCTACGTCCAGTAGAGGACTTTGATTCCTGCTTTTCTCTGCAATGCAAATATCTTCAATTTGATCACATTTAGTGCTGTTGTGGAGCCATAGGGCTAGGCAAGTATTCAGTCAGTACTAAGAAACAGAGGAGACGAGGTATATTGTTTTTTGGTGTTGCTCAGGCCCAGCTGCTCTCTGCAATAAGGCAGAATGGAATAAGAATTTGACTTCTGCAGCCAGGTGAGAATGGAATTCAGCTGGTGGTGGCTTCTGAGGACCAGCTTCTGCAGAATAGAATCTGCATGTTCCTTAGTTCTAAAAGTGGCTGTGCTGAATAGAGCCTCCAGGGATGATGCTAGAAAAATGAATCCTATCATGGAAATGGCACTAAAAGCAGTTTAGCAAGACAGCCCCACACTTGGCACTCTCAGGAAATTATTTCAGTCAAGAAATGTAGCTTTGTATTGTTGCTTTTTGTTTAGAGCAAATATTTTACTGTGCATTCTCAATTTAGAGTAGAATTACCAATTTTACTCTGTTTGCTGTGCTGGGAGCTATCATTTGAACCATATGTTTTACAGGAACCTTCTGATGCAGTGAATTCACTTAGTTTGCGCATTGACATTGGCCTTGCAAATCCTATGTCCAGCCCTGTCCTTGATGTATATTCCCCTGCATCTGTAGCTTATAGTGTAAGTATGCAATGTTACTAACAAAAAAAGTGTGGCTGTACACATGTCAATAATGTGTGGGCCCCAGAAACACCCAAGAGGTAAATGTAAGTGAAAACTGGTGTTCTAGTTAAGTCAGTGGTCTGACAACAGGCACCTGAGGGTGTTCCCTGGTTCATTTTGTACCTTTGTCTATATTGCTTGCACTTGCTCACATACATATCAGCCACCATGGCTAATCAGCCACAAGCATGTTGGTTGAGCCATGCCACTCTTGATGTGCACTTCCAGTTGATAGCAAAGATGAACTATTTTAGATTAGCTTTTCCTATAGTAAAGGGATACATAAAAGTGGAATGAAACCCCTTTGATTACATCCTGTTTGTCATGAGTTAACTGGTTTTATGGATTGGTTGAGATGTAATAACATGTTAGTGTTACCTTGCTCCTGTGTCAGTATTTAATGCCTTTCAGAGGGATTTTCTTATCTGCAAACCGATAATGTGCTTCACCTCAAAAGTGTTTGCACTCTACTATCAGCACATAATTTTGAGAGTTGAGCCCTGTCACTCAGGAAATGTTTTGTTTTTCACAGATTCCTTTTATTAAAGACTGTGGTGAAGATGAACTTTGTATCTGTGATCTTGTTCTGAATGTTCAGCAGAAGGCAGATTATGGGTAAGAGCTGAATCAGTGGAATTGTGTCAGGCGTTAAGTTTCCATCAGCTGGTTTTCCCGTAGGCTCATGAATTTCTAGATGAGAATGTCTTTATAGTTCAACATCTACTTAGAAATGGCAGGCATAATAAAGCATTTCTGTCTAAATATCTAATCAAGGGAAAAGAGGTATGATAGGAACACAGGTATAGGAGCAGGATTCTTGTCAGCTTAGATAAATCCAAATTTTGCTGCCTTAGGTATGAGGACACAGTGAGCATTCAGAAGAATCATGGCTGGCTAGCTGTTGCTGGTACAGGGAGCACACTGGGAGAGCAGCAGTGATCGCTGCACCTTGGTCCTTTCTGTGTGGAGCAGAGAGGATCCTGTAGCAGGTTGTGCCACTGGGGAGCTGAGGTCAGCCATTCAGTTAGCACATTTTCCAAGTCCATATGCAGATACATGTGTACATGTGCAGCATGCAGAAAGAGAGGGCTGGCTTTTCCTGGAGCTGCCATCCTAGTCTAACACTTCCCCATAAGGGCAGAGCCCTTGAAAATTCAGCAAAGTGATTTTGACAACACATAGTCAAGGTCCTGCACTTTGAGAAGACATGAATTCAATTTGGTTTTAAGAAACGCCATCACAGAGTCCCTTATGTCAACAGGTTTAGAAAGCAGAGTGTTTAAGTGTGTAGAATGGAGGAAATGTCCTGTTGTGCTTGTTATTTGTTGTTGGCTACAGGCAACACATTTTTCATGATCCACAGCAGTTCTAGTATCTCTGTTTACAACAATGGGCTTTATTTTCCAACAGCAAACAGCAGTTTGTTGTCAGCAGCAAAAACAGAAGGCTAACGTTCAGTCTAAAATTGAGAAACAAAAAGGAAAATGCATATAACACCAGAATCCAGGCTACATTTTCAGACAACTTGTTTTTTGCTTCATCGTCTTTACCGGTACGTGACACTCAACCTCACTGTTTCTGCTATTTGCACTAATTTTTGAGGTTCTCAGAGAATTATTTCTTTCTTATTTCTAGTAGTGCCTATCCCAGGAAAGAATGTGTGTGCAAACTTCTCTCCCAATTTATTTTCTTGGATACAGAATTATTCCCTTCAGCATATCAGTTTATTTAGGTCAAGGACAGACACTGCCAACTCAGCATGAAAGTTGGCAACTTGTTGAGTTTGATCTCACCTCAGCATTTCAGTCATCTTTTCCTCACTTCAGGCCTTGGCACCCACATCTTCTACTTGACTCCCAGTTACATGCCTGAATGCAGTTGCCATGCCACAGGGAATTTGTATTTGATAAATGAAATATGCAGCATCAATGATGCAGACTTAAAGCACAGACTTTGGATCTAGAAAGCATGTTACTGCCAAGGCCACGTGTTCCAGCCATACAGTGAATCATATTGAAATGATTGCTATACCAGAAGCTCTTCTTCTAATGAATTTTGTCTTAGAAAAGCGAAGAGAAAGGTATTATACATACTATTTTGGGGAATGAAGTAAATCTATAATCTCAAATGTTGCTTCCAAACAGTTAATGAAGGATGAAGCCTGGACTTCAGTCCTTGGTTTATGTGGTCAGGCCACTGCTGGAGGAGTGCGTGATAATCCTAGGGGTGAAATCCAGAGCTATCCCTATAGTAAAGAGAGAGGAGGGATAGGAGCATTCATCACTGCCCTAGAGCAGCATTCTCCTGAACAATGAACTGGCAGAAGTACTCCATGCAGCATGAGAGTGCCCCTCTAACTTCCCATCCTGTTATGCAGCATTATTGCTTGTTCCATTCATGCCAAAAGACCACACTGGAGCTAGGATTTTCTTTTGCTTTAAAATCACATTTTTTAGAAGTATTTCAGCCTGCAAGTGAGGACCAGAAATGTGCCTGCTTCAAAGCAGGCATAAAAGCATAAACTGAGAATGTATGGGTGGGTTTTGGATTTGCTAGTTAGGAGGCTGGTTTTTTGTTTGGTTCTTGGTTTTTTGTTTTGTGTTGTTTTTTGTAGTGTAATTCATGAATGGTAAATGTCTGCTAGGGATGCTCCTAACAAAAGACAGTGCATTTTAATGAATTATTTTTAAAGTGATGATAACTGGTCAGGTCTACAAGTTTGTCTTTGATGTAGGATGATGACATGCTAAACGTTCTGCAAAGTAGTAAATAAACTTCTATGTATTATAGATTCCCCTGCAAAAGGTATTATAGGGTACCCCTCTGCACACTAACTTCTACAGTGAGAGTACTTAACTAGCCCTCAGGTCATGTAAATATGTCTGGAAAAGTTCTATAAAAATGCTGTAAAAAAACCACTGTAGGAGTTAATGCGAGAGTTGACTTGTACTCTCTAGCCAATACTCCTTCTTTGAAGCCCAGCACAAAAGTCTAAGAGCTCACAAGAAATCACATGGCACTGGCCCCACCTTTCTTCAGCCTCTCTCCTAGCACTGCCTATGCCCAACCCATCTGCTGCATCTCGGGAATTACTGTCATAATACCTATTCGTACTACTACTACTTAGCATCGTACATGCCCTGTTGAAAACAGACTGGCAACTTCCTCTCTGCTTTATCAAAACCTGATACTAGTATGACTTTTCTGTCTGTTTCTTCTGCAGAATGATGGGACTGAAGTCTCATGTCAGACAGGACCAGCACAAAGTACAGTCATTTGTGAAATAAGCTATCCTGTTTTCAGAACAGGACAACAGGTACATCTATCTAGCATGATTAAATAACCTTGAATGATACCAAAAGCTTTTTTGTTGTTTTCCCCTAAATCTGCATTTACTGCTGATAAGGCTTTCTTAGATATGGCAACAGTTAACTTCCATTTGGGTTTCAGAGGCATTAAAAGAAACAAAGTAAGGGCTAAGCTTTTGTGACTCTTGCCAGACCAAAGGAAAAAGCACTCCGAAGCACATTTGTCACTGCCACAGATTTCAAATGCTGCTGTAGCTTTGTAACTTGTGAAAGGTGACGGTTGAGGGCAAAACCAGACAGCCTCACGCAAAACTGCCTGCTCATTCCTATCAAACCCATCCTGTTGCACAAACCTGGGGTAGCTCTTTCTGCTCTGTAAATCTCATCTCTTCAAGAAGGCAGTATACTTTGACAGGAGATGGGTGATTTACACAGCAGAAAATTCAGATACAGATGATAAAATTCTAGATTGTTGCACATACAAATAATTATGTTGCTATTGGGGAGTCCTTTGGATGTTGTACCACCAACTCATTTACCTTGTGTTCCTTGCCTCTTCCATAGGTATCCTTTGATCTAAGTTTCGATTTTAACCTGAAAAATCTTCAGAATGTAGCAGTCCTAAGTTTTCATGCATTGAGGTAAAGTATATAATAATATGAAAGCAAGTTAGGTATTAATAACTCTTTTGTATAAAATAATACTATAAAACCTGACTTTAAATATGTTTTGATGAACAGTGAAAGTAAGGAAGAGCAAGAAGTGGACAACCGGATTAGCTTATCAATTCCTTTGCGATATGATGCAGAAATTCACTTCACAAGGTATGCTGAATAATGCAGAATCACTGCCATTTTTGCTAAGGCAATTGAATAAAGTTACATTATTGAAAGGCAAATAAAAAGATAGTAAAACTTTAATTTTGAAATTCATAAGCAATTCCCAAGTCATCAACAGTGGCAGAATTTTATGTTCTTCCAATAAATTTACATGTAAAAAAATGGAATGCTAGTACAAAATCACAGAACCATGTTTATCTCTGCACAACTGTTGTAATGTTTATGCAACTAGAAGTGGTATAAAACCCAAACAGTACTTGTAGTTTTGATAAGATAATTAGTATAAAGTACATAATAAAGTTGGGCCTCTGGGCTCAAATGTAGTGACATCAGATCAAATCTGGAGTTAAAATGATCAAAAGAAACAAAAGAACAACTAAAAAAGAACAAATGCCCCAGGAAAAAAAAAATAAATTAATGCCCTTGAAACCTCTTATCTTCAGCCCTGGAAATCACTGGTGATTTGGGATGCGCTGAAACAGTTATAAGCCTGTTACTGTTCCAAAGAAGAATGATTTCAGTTACAGTTACATCAGAACTGAAACAAAAAATACACCAGTTTGACTCTAAGATCAAGAGAAAATATTTTTCTTTTCATCAAGAAAAGATGTGTTTCTGTTTCCCAGTTACTGAATTTCTAGGATAAACTATACATAGTTACCTTTGATACACTTGGTCACCAATTCTTGGTGAAAAATTGATTTACATTCCAAAATTTGTAACCATAAACTGATAGAAAATAAATAGTAATTATTCAAAGCTGACAAAATTGAAAAAGAGAAAGCTGCTCAAAAATGTACAGCAACAATAAATTCAGGAAATTAATATTCAGAGATCACCATAACTACAAGAACCGTTGGCTGCACAGGATGACCTGAGCTGGAATAGGGACCAAAGAACAGATTAGTTTAATAACCTGTTTTGCAGCAGCAGTTTCAGAATATTCAAGGCCCGGCATTCATCACAGCAAGGTACACCAATTCTGGAGTCATACAGAATTTCTCAGATTATTTTACTTGCAGAGAAGCATTTGTGTCAGCAATGCAAATTATTTCAGCTTCCTGAGGAAGTTCCACAGAACTTCAGGAGGAAGAGAGTATTTGTTACTGAAATTCGCAGCAGCACAAAAGAATACATACACATCTGTATAGGGGAATAGCACAGCAACTTAAGCAGCCTCCTAGGAAACTGAGGTGGTACAAACTTGCATCAGTAAATTTAATTAGGTCAGAAATATGAACAGAAACTCAATGCTTCAGAAAGACCAGGCTTGGAATTTATAAAAGAGTTACTCAAACAGGGGTTTGAATTTGGGTGCATCTCCTGAATAGGAGAAAATGCAATTTCATATGCAAGTCAAGGCATGAAGGAATTCTTACTGCCAGAAAAGGACTGTTATTCTTGGAGATGAACCAATTTAGAAGAATTAAAGGAAATACACATTAACCCAAGGTTATAATTTTAAATTAAACCAAGGTATAATTTTAAGTGTTTCCCTTAGATTTAGCTCATTTTTACACTCTCCCACTAGGAAACAACTATCGGTAGATAGTTCCTTCTTAAGGCAGGTAATGTAGCCAAAGACCAATCTCTTAAAATACACAGGTTGAGAAAAAAGTGCTGTCTTGCTGAAGTGAAGCTCTTCTAGGAAAATTTCCCAATCTGAGTTTTCAGTAGAAAGGGTAGGAATCAGTCTTACCAGTCTTCTCCTGTAAGGACAAGGAAGCTGATACTCTGCAGTCCTGGAAGGAATGGAGATTTGAGCCATAAGGCGGCCTTGTGTAAGTCCTTTCAAGGAAAAGACCCCTTTGAGGAAGTATGGAGGACTGAAAAGGATACACAGTGCAGTATGGAGGAGCACATTAGATGGGGAAGTACATCTGAGACTGCACACATTAATTTGGGATTGTATGCACAGATGTTACCCAGGTTAAACAGGGAGAGCAGCACTAGTAAAGAGTATGGATGTGCACCTTGTGCTACAGGAAAAGCCCATGTAGCAATCCTGAAAGGCCCTGCTCCTTGTTATCTCACTCCTCAGCTTGCTTTTTTGACTGATCAAATTAGCCTCCTAATGAAAGCTAATGATGAAGAGCTGGCACAGTTCTGGGATGGTCCAGTGGAAAAGCTGCTCACAGGTAGCAAGCATACGGGTCAGATGCACTACACAGGGATGCTTTCATTCTCATTGAGAATGATGCCAGCTGGCTGAGTCTCTCAGTCATCCACCAGCCCTCACACTCTAGCAATTTCATGCTGTGGTGGGCTGCAACCACCCTCATGTTACTTTGGAAATCGTGTATTTTGAAACCCATGCATACTATAGAAAGTGGCCCAAAAGAGATCAAGAGCTATGGAATATGTACCATGCACATAAGCAGGGTGCTGTATGTCTGTCCTATCCAGGCAGTGTGGCAGCAAGCATTAGAGCCCAGGGTCTCCCTCAGAATCTGCAGGTATCTGCCGTTACAGATGTACCAAGAGGGACAGTCACGACGCCCTTTCCGTGGAGGGAGGCTACTGCAAGGGTGAAAGTCAGAGTGTGCACCAGGGTTTGTCATAAGGCACTGAAACACTACAGGATGCAGGAAGCAGACCCTACATCTCACAAAAACTTCCCATCTTGCCTTCACATGCCTCCTCCAACTCCAGGCTTCAGTACACCATGTAATTTCTCACCCAGCTTTGTAAAATTCAAACAGCAGTACAAGCGATTGATTTTTAACTTTGACTGTACTTCTAACCTGTTTCATGAAGGCACATCCAGAAACATATGTTTTCAAAGCAGCTGCCAAACTGAAATGTATTGTTTTATGGTTGTTAACTAGGCTTGCCAACATCAACTTTTATGAAGTATACTCTGGTCATAACATTCCTTCCACTGTGAATAATTTTGAAGATATTGGCCCCATATTCAACTTCTCAGTTAAGGTTAGTATATGTTTCTGGTTCAAGAAGCTGCCTTACCTCCTCCTGTAGCCTGCTCCAAACATGTAATTCAAAAAAATTTCCTCATTTCATTGCCTGATTTTGATGTTTTTTAATCGGTTAAAGAAAAAAATACGTAAATAGCTGGGGGATAAATGCTTACAGTCTTTATGAGGTTAAGGATGAAATGTGTACTTACTGCACAAGCAGAATGGAAGAGGGATTGGTTCTGCACTGTTTACATACTTAGGAGATGGTTAATGCTTAACTTTAAGCCAATTTGGACCGTTTTTTTCACAGAGTGTATTTGTCTTCTGCCAACTTCACGAGGAAAAGCAAGTCTTCTAAGGCTTGGACTTTCAAACTGTGGAAGTTTAGCAAGGGTTAAGTCCTCAAACCAGATACAGGAACTAGCTAGATCACAGCTTTTATTGCGTAAGTCAGAAAAACTTAGATCTGCCACATGGAAGAAACTTAAATTATGTTCCATTTACATTCCTGTAACTGCTATTCTAAAGGACTAAATAACAGGTCTGTTGGCTGTGGCAGATTATTTGCTTTTCAAAACATATTTCATACCATTAATATGAACTCTGTATTATTAAGGAAATGGTCAGGGACCTGAAGCTATACAATATACTTTCTGCTTTACTGTTGGCATAATGTAATTACTACCCTAGGAAGTGTCATAGTACAAAAAACACTGATGTGCAAAGAAGTCCAGTTCTTCCATACTTATTCATGATTTCTGATTTTCTTGCTGTATCAAGTAATTTATGCATATGCAAGTATAGCTGTCTGAATTAACTGTGAGTTATTTGCTTTGCAGGTAACAACAGGAAGTATCCCAGTAAAGATGGCATCTATAAATATCTATCTTCCAGAATTCACCAGCAAAGACAATCCACTGATGTACATAACTGCAGTCACCACTGATGAAGTAAAGAAATTAATTACATAAACTGCTGTGTTTTGGGATTTAATCAATACCATGAACATCAGTTACTTCCCTCATGATGTGGCTGAGCTCCAGAAAATCTATGCCCTTTCTCTTTGATCCTTCCTTATAAAGGGAAGGGGGAGGCCCACGGTGTCAGCAGTATACTAATCTAGTACGTGGGTTGTCTTTACAGTTCACAGCTGACTTTTCCTTTTACTCTGGAACTCTTCAGCTAAGTCCTTCTCCAAGTTCCTGGGAATGTTATAGTAAAAATAGAATTTTTAGATTGAGACAAATCCTATAGGTCAGCCTATAGGGGGGAGGAGGGAGGGGGAGGAATTACCATAAGAGCCATTTAATTCTGTCCAAACCCACATATAGTCTCTTAGTTTCCTTAAGTATTCAGTGTTATAATTCATAATCTAGCCTTTCACAGCTACCACCTCATTCCACAAATGTATATGATGACTATAAACTCCTGAGTATGATGTCATCCAGTTTAACTCCTGATGTCTTTCCTAGGCCAGAGGTGTTACTTGTCAAGCTCAGAAAAATCCACTGCAGATAGGGAAAAGACCTTATTCTGCATCCTTCACAAAAGAGAACTTCAGAACTTCCAAAGAACTGGTGAGTAAGACTAAGGCTGCAGCACCACAGGTCAGGGACATAGAGCCAATCCTTAAGGGCCTGCTGCTGTACCTGTGGGTACAGCTGCGGTAGGGGGTGGGCTTCCTCATTCATACTGCAGGATTGCAGCCTATGGGTGGTCTCACACATACTGCATCTGCCTTAGATAGAAGAGTAGGTGCATGTTCTTCGTATCCAAGCACTTTGTATACAGCATAGAACAGCAAAGGCAAATGCAAAAGATATTAAAAGAAAGTTTGTTAAAGTGTATTTTTAACACATGCTCTCCTTTCTGTTTCCCCTGGAAGAACTGTAAGAATGTGAAGTGCAGTACCATCACATGCAAACTGGAAGATACTATGCTGAAGGGAGAGTACTTTGTGAACGTGTCCACCAGAATCTGGAATGGAACATTTGCTGCTGTAAGTATTACCTGCATCTTCATGACAGATCCAATACTCAAATATTTCCTAACACCTGATATTCTTCAAAGTGCAATAAAGAGACCTTCTGATCTAGAAAGACCCTCCTTTACTACTTCTTGTGTGTGTGTTTCCAGATTGAAGACTTGAATCTTAAAGTAAGCACTGAGGCTGCATAATGGAGCTGTTAACCTTTAGTCCAGCATAAAACCTAAGAAAATACTGTGAGAATTCAGTCTTAACAGCTGAAAAAAAACATTCTCTGCATCTGTTAAATTCATTCAAGGGCAACTGCAGTTTCCACAAAACTCAACATAGGACAGCAGAGTACAGTATCATAGCCTGGAAAATAATGTTGCTTTTAGCTTTTGAACATCACAGCCTACATAGTGATCATTTTATGTCATATCAAAATATCAAAAGCCTGTTAGTGTGGCCAGTTATATCTGGAAGAAAAGGTGTGGAAATTTTTTTAATTGATTTTCTGGTTTTATTAGAGTTGCTGTCAAGTAAATAGTCCTTGCTTAAAGACCTACAGGATGCTTAAAAGCATCCATCAATAATATCTTGACTTTTCCAATTCAAATTACTGTGTGTCCTCCAGGGTATAACTCATGAATTACTAGACTTTTGAGATGAGACCATGTTTGCTTCTTAGCTAGGCAACCAACCAAACTGTCTTGGAGTTCTGGGTTTGCCTACAGCATCAGGAACATGACAGTCTCCTTAGTTTGTCCAGCGAGTCTTATGGCAGGTATTGACATTTAACAGCAGGGCTGTTGTCAGCTTTAGCATTCAGCTCTTAAAAGGAAAAGGTCAGACTGATAATGTAATACACTTATGCAAGAGTGTGAAAGAAAGCATCTGTCTGTCTTTAAAATTCATAGTTTTCACATTACTTGGGTCAAGACTACTTGTTAGTGATGTCAGGAACACAGAAGGTGGAGACCTGAACAAAAGGTTTCTAACCTCACATAAAGATGAGTGGAAACTCTTTGTTTACTACTTTGAGATTGGAAAAAAAAATCATAACACAGTTTTCCTCTCATCTTACATGTTCTTGGTTTCTATTTGATTGTCAATATTCAGTGCAAATAATAATGAAAGCACTCTAAAATGCATGAAATCATCATTTTTATTTAGTGTCAGTTGGTCACTGTCCAGGAAGGGGATAGCAGGCTTGCTGGTACCAGCTAAGCAAAACAGAGAAAGATGTGTTTAGGAATTAATGAGGTGCTTTAAATAGTGCTTGGGCAGGTTTCTAAACGTTTAGGAGTGCAGAACAGACCACCTGGGCAGACGGCCACAGTGCAGAATGATCTATGCAGTCAGTGTGCATTGCCTCCTGCAGACCCACTGTTGTGCACATCCTTTGTGTCAAGCCCACTGTACCTAGTCCTGCCACAGGGAAATGGCTGAGGAGGCAAAATGACTAAGCAGGCACTGCATTTGGTATGGCTGGTGAGTGCTGCTGGACTCCCACAAACCTGAGGCTATTCCTGTTGGTGGTGTAGTAAATGGGGCTCTCCATTCCTGCTGCATGGGGAGGAGAGCATGACTGAGCTGGCAGTGTGCACAGCTCCCCTTGTGTGCTTCTCTCCCCTTGACACATGCACAGAGGGCAGTGGGATCTGGCACAAGGTCCCTTTTCAAATGGGAATAAGATGGCTTAGGATTTTTGTCATCTTTGTTTAAGCTGAGGGAGTGATGTAAAAAATTGGGCAGTGGAGAGGAACAGATAGTGATAGGAAAAAATAAATGGGGAAAAAGAGAAGCATTGGATGGGGAGAGGGGAGGAACAGGAAGGGAAAGAACATTCAGTTTCCATTTTAAAGGCCAGAGATATATCCCCATCTGTCTTTTGCTGCTGAGCTATTTCTCTCTTTCTCCCTGTTACTTCACCCCCTATCTCTTCTGAGCTATCACCAGTGACAGCTTTGAAATAATTAAAAAAATGGATATAGAATCAAGTACTTCTGTTTTGCATGAACTGTACATTAAAGAAGAAAAGCCAACTCCCTAGTTTCATTGCAAGTAAGAACAGCAAAATTAAACCTGGATTACCGATACACTGTTAGTTTCATTGACATTTTAGCTTGGGACCAATAAAAAGACCATTTTAGTTTTCTTAATACTGGGATTTTTTTTCTGATTCTGAAGACTTCACTTAAAGAATTATTTTAGGACGTCTACATTCTAATTGATTTGCCCTGTAATACAGCTTTACATTTTTTATAATTTTCTCTTTCAGTTAACTTTCCAGACATTACAACTCTCTGCAGAGGCAACAATTGATACACATAGCCCTGACTTATTTGTAATTGGAGAGAATACTCTAACTGTAAGTGATAGATAAGTATATTTTTTCAAGTTCTCTATATTTTACTGGTTTAAAGTGGTAATATTTAATTTTCAGTGTCCTTTAGGAGTACATGGCAAATTATAGACTCTGATGACATTCGATTACATTGAAGTAATGTATCCTTTTGGCTATAAACAACCTCCCTTAAGTTACTAAAATATTTTATATATAGCCAACTGCTGTATAAACCAGACTTAGAATCTGCAGATGTCAGATAGCTTGTAGAATTATCAGCAAAATTCAGAAACTTCTGAAATTCACTTAGCTTCCTGTTCATGGAAAGTTCAAAATTTGGACTTCTTTCTGAAACAGAATTAATTGTTGTACATAACTGAGTTCTGGGAAACATTTTCACAAATCTGATTTGTAGTCTTACTTCTGTAAGTGTATTTAAGTTTGATATTTGTAGACAGATGTTTGGCACAGGTCTCCAGCAAACATCCTTAACCTCATTTGTAAAAGAATGTGGAGTATTTTTTTTGCATTTGGAATGGCTGTCATATGGACACAGCTAATCTCAAAAATGTCTCCAAACAACTGCTTTATTAGTGTAGAATTCTTCTTCCAAGGTTTCCATCTACCATATACAAATATAAACAATACGTGAAGAATACATTAGTGCTATGGTGCTGTTGTAATATAAATTGTTCTCTTGGCCTGTCTAGGAAGGAGTGTCCTAGAGGAACACTATTCCATTTGCAATATGGACTTTAGATTTATTTTTACAGGATTTACCAGCCTGCTTTATCCATACAAAAAACCAAGTCCACTGAAGACCAAAATGCGAGTTAGTGAGACAAATCTGTGAGAATGTGGAGCAATTCATAGGCAATAGAAAAATCAGTTAAATATGTGCAGAGGCAGTTATCGATTGATCTAGCCTAATGCAGAAATAAGAAATTGTTCAGTACTATCTTTTTTTTGACATTGTTTCCTCATGGATCACACAATTTCTTGTGAAGAATCTCTCAACAGACTTATTTGTATTCAGAGAAACATCCAATGCCTGAAGAAAAGTGTGGATTTGTGTAGCTCTGGAAATAATGCCATGGTTTTTGCAGAAAAATTATATGCCTGCATTTGGAGTCTACTGAGTGCCTCAGATTTGTGGCATGGTATTATTTCTGCTAAAGGATGAAACTCATTAATACACAATGCACAATACACAATTAATATTCCAATTAATTGCATAGGATGTTTGGGTCATAAACTATGTGTTACTAGGTATTTTTCCACACTTGATGCTGCCAAATTTACATTACCAGCAGCTCTGTTAGTGATTTCAGGAAAACCCGAATTTAATGATTCAAATAACTGTTGATTAATTCACTTGACAAATAAAAGGCAATTCTGCAGCCAGCCATTGAAACATCTGCAGCTGGAACTTTTAGAGCTCTGAGCTGAACAGATCCTGAAAGTTATTCACAGGGCTCTTAAGAAACACAGTGGCTTCTGGTGAGTTTTAAAGCCTGATTCTTACTCAAATGCTTCTTTCCATTGAGAAGTCTTGGAAAATGTGCCAGCTGGTGGACTTACGCTCTTCCTAGAACAGACAGTTCGCTTTGACACTGCAGTAATGGAGTCAGTACCCAGCACTGCATATAATTCTTGTGACAACAGTGACACTCAATCTTTGCACTTCAGACTTTCTTAGGAATAGGACACTGCAGAAGCAATCTGAGTTTATTTCCTCCTTACACTGTTATTTCAGATCAGGGTGGTAGGATTCACTGAAGTTAGAATCTACATTAATCATCCATATCAGAGTTAGTCCTTCCATAAACCCTAATCTGTAGAAAGAATAGTTACTTCTGAGATGCAGCTCCTCTTATCCTAATGACAATTTTGAAAGGAGTAAGTAGAGTGAATTAGGCTTCAAAAAAGCACATCCTTCTATCCATTGGAAGCTAAGGATCCATACTGTGCATATATATATATATATATACACACATATATAAACAGTAGATGAGGTAAACTGCACCCATGATGTCTTACTGACCACAGTTTAACTTCACAGAAGATACTTATTCTTGGGCATTGACTTACCTCTCCAATAGTGCCACTTCACTATTAACCTAATGGAGAAAGCATTACTAGGCAAACTGCACATACATATGATATTGTCTGTCTAGTTTGGATGAGTTGGGTTGCTCTGTAGCCAAATGAGTTAAAATTGCCTTGTTATGCTATGTGGGGAAGCTGTTTAGGTGTCTTTGCGTAAAAGCTTTCAGATTTTTTCCAAGTTGGAAAGGACTGCCAGCTGGAGGACAGAACGTTAACCTGCTATAATCATCATTATGGCCATTCGGTTAGAAAATACACAAAGCCATCCTGCCTCAGTGAAATGAATACACATAGCCACGCCTAGCACAACACTGGAGCCTTCCAGCAGAAATTACTTAAATCACTGAGATGTCAGTCCACTGCAAGTTTCCCAGAAAGCTTAAGATTAAATTACACCAGACAAATGCACTGAGCAAGCAACCTTGAGAAAGTAAACCATTGTGACTTCTTTTATCATGTTTCAGGAAGGAAAAAACCTTCATGCTAAATGCATGTCATTCCAAGAGTAAATCCAAAGATTTGACAGTTCATAAATATTACAGCAATGTGTCCCTGAGCAACTATGTTATACGTAACTATGTAGTTGGTCCTACCCAATACAACTAGATAGGGTATCCCTGAAAACTAACTTCCAGACACCATATGTTGTCCTGGGACCTCTCTGGCATTGCTTGTTCAGGAAGCATATGTGTGCTAGAAACACTTCTGACTTGTTTGACCCATACATCTTAACAGAAAATTCATGCAATTGTCTCAGGAGAACACAGATTAACATGAAAAGACCTAATAAGTTGTTAGTGGCTACCCAGAAGGTAGGATCATCAGGCAAAGGAGACACTTGCCCAGCAGGAGGGGAGAAATTTCAGCAGTTGCAGTGAGTGTATGTTGGTGTCTGGTCTCCATGATTAGTATTGCCTTCTACAGCTGCCCACCACAGGTAGTAGGCTCTGACAATGCTCTCCACCAGTCTATTCCTCGCCTGCATGTAAGCATGTCTGGCTTACCTAGTGATGATGTGTCTGGGCACTATAAAAACATCTCTGAAAGAACTCCCATTACTGGAGAGGCAGAAAGCTTGTAGGAAGACATTGCTTCTTTGCCTGCTATGGCCAGGAGTGATGAGGGCCCCTAATCCTTAACTGGCACTGCCATGTGCCATGGTAGTGCAACCAGGTACCTGCAGACACCAGTGAAAGGGCTGTAACTGCCTGTTGTGTTCCCGTTGTTGATCCTGGAATGTGTGCAGTCCAGCTATTCTTGATTAGTGAAGTATTTGGTTTACAAATCCTACTTTATATGCAGTTCACATTAATCCCTAATGCACAATCCCTCTGTTTTCAGATCCCAGTTACAATAATGAAGCCAGATGAAAAAGCTGAGATACCAGTTGGTGTTATTATTGGCAGTATATTGGCTGGACTCCTTCTGCTGTTAGCATTGGTTGCCATTTTGTGGAAAGTAAGTAGGTGTTTATATTATTAAAAAGAAAAGCAGAGAGGGACAAACACATTTGGGCTATTTTCTTTGGAACCTCTGGTGCTGGAACAAAACTGCAAATGCAGTTTGGTGGTATGAATAATACTGCATTGGCATCAAACCCTTGATGGGAGCATTTAGAAGGGCATTATACATCAAAATTCTGAAATGGGTCCCCATAGAAATTGGCAATGTAAAGGTGATAAATGATTTTTCAATAGTTCAAAACAGGGTCTGTGACATTGTTTTTTCTTTTTGACACTGCCTGCCTCCTTCTATAAGTCCCCAGCTGGGGTCTGAACTCCCATGATATTCCCAGTGAGCAAGGCTGGGGAACAGAAGCAAGGAAGGAGAAGATATGCACTGAGCAGAGAAACAAAGAGAACAAAGAAGGGTGAGGACAAAAGGTCATTTACAAAGGATACCAAGATTAGGAGAAAGAAGTTCTTCTATGTGCCAGGGCACTGGTGTTTGAAGGGCTTCTTGGTGCTCCAAGGAGATGCTGGCATCTTGGCAGGGAGTCAACTGGCTAATCAGCACTGGTATTTTGACATTCAGTTTCACCAGGCAGGAGTTTAAGGCCTTCTCCTTTTATTTTAGAGTTAGGAATTGTCTACAAATCAAACACTGTATGTGTGTGCATGTACACATATGCATTTCTACCACCACAGTGTTTAGCTTAGCTGAGTAAAGTAACTATCAATGACTTACTGTGATGCGGTGTTATTTTAATTCTTCTCACAGCTTGGCTTCTTCAAGAGACAGTATGAAAAAATGACACAGGATATAGAAGACATTGATGAAATTACAGAACTAACAAAGGACAAAGACTGAAGAAGCTGAGTTACATGGATAAAGAGATCTGAGCCACCAACATTAATTGTGATCCAGTTGGTTCTTCAGCTGGAATGCCTTAAAGCTTAGTAACATTTAAACATTTTTAATGAAAAGGTCTTTTTATAGATGAAAATATTTTACAAATTCTACTCTATTATAAGAGTAACTGCAGGACAGTTTGTTGGTAGTTTTTTGGTTTTTTGTTGTTTTTTTTTTTTTTTTTTTTTTTTTTTCCCCAAATTTATTTTT
>NDXB01008005.1:134977-145803 GCA_002631895.1 Agapornis roseicollis
TTTTTTTTTTTTTTTTTTTTTTTTTCTCTTTCTTCCCCCAAAATGATTTATAGTGCCTTTTCTTGGAAATTTTTGCCTTTTAAACAAACTTAAGACCTTAGAACTGGCAGGTCCGGAGTTTACAGTAACCTATTGTGCCAGCAATCATTCTCCTGATCCACTGCACAGTGAAACAGAGCAATTTATTTCAGATTATTCTGGAATGGCATCAGTTCATAATTCAGTTGACAAGTACCATATGTGTAAAGGACATTTTCTATTAAGTTGATGATGAATGTGTGGTGAATACTGCTTCCAGACTGGGAGAAGAAAAGTAATTTTTTTCATTGACTAGCTCCATCTTTATTTTCTTAGGGAAATAATTTGCACCAGCAACCCTTTGTTTTAACTAATCTATAAAGTGGGAACTGCATATGAAGATGCCTGTCTGGGTGCTACAGGACAACTGGATGGGCAAACTCTTCCAAAAGTTCATCGTATTCCTTGCACTAAGGTCACAACTAAATTACTGAAGTATATTGTTTGGGGGAAATATTGCCAAATAGCATGTATAGCTGTCTTCTGCATACTTTTCTCTCTGAGAAAAAAAATACGAATTTCATAATCACAGCACGTTTTCTGAATGTTGTGACTGGTTTTCAGACTAAAGCTTGAGAAGCACTACCACTACTGTTACACTGGGCTTTAAGCTCACAGTCCCTCTGATGTGAGTTTGGCTAGGCATACATAAATAGGGAAGACAATCAAGATCTTGCATTTCAATTCTGTAATGAAAGATTCTGCAGGACTTGATTTAAAGCATGGAGTGAATTAAAGGGGATGATCACTGAGGAATTATGTGCATTAGGACAGGGGATATTGAAGATCTAAGCTCTGTAAATTGTTTACTGCACTTGTTTCTTTAGCACCTCAGTGCCCTCCAGGAGACCAAAGTTCAGTATAACCTTCTTACCTTTCACATTTTATTTGGTCCCTCACGTTCATGCCATGATGAAGTTCACTTATGTTTTGTACATTAAAGTACTGTAGTGCTCCGGAAGGAGCTCTGAACATAACACTTGGGTGACTCTGTTGGTTATACACCTCAAGTTTATCAGGTGCCATTAATGCCTGGTTTTAATGAAAGCTCAGTCTTAAAAAGGCACATGCTGTAAGACTGGTAACAGTCAGGGGAATTGGCATTTTGGCTGCCTGTCTCTCTCATGGCTGGCAGTTATGCTTATAATTGATTGTGAGAGATGTGTGTTTTGCCTTTATGTACACTGCCATGCAAGTGAGATTGTTTCTAAATTACTTGAAGAGTAAAACACTTAAATGTGCCTGAATCAGAGTCCAAAGTCATGTTTTCTTTCCCCAAAGCTAGACTGTAATTATGATTAGGCACCTTTCAGATTATCTTCAGAGGGACTCCTCAAAAATTAGTCTTGCAGTTGTTTCAAAGTTTTACTCAGTTTCTTTTGATCAGTAATCAGTTGGGAACCAACCATCTCTTTGGCAAATAAGTTTCATTTGCAGTGACAGCTGGATTGTGATCAGTGTACTTTTAGATAAGTTTAGGATTTGTGTTGTAGCTATGAAATGTTATGTTTTGGGGTGTTTTGTTGTTTGGTTTATTTTTTTTTTTAACATTTTGAAAAACAATCCAGATTCTAATCTTGACTGTCAAGCAAGATTGTAGCAATTTCATACAGCTAAAAAATAAGCTCCTGACTTTATAATTATAAACCCTGAGGGCAGATGCTCTGAAAGAAAAGATAAAAAATTGTCTGCCTCAGTTCTTGTATAAACTTGTGTGCAAGAAAACACCCTACACCCATATGTGTAGGAAGCTCCTTCATAACCAGGGTCATGCACTGCAGGCCCAGAGGGGGAATTTCACAATGCAGCAGATGGCAGCATCCTTCATTTCTGGTGCTGTCTGCAAGGGAAATGGAGGTATACAGCCAGATCTCCTTCTTCCACCTTCAGTGGGAGGTACAGGTCAATATTTGACATCCAGCTTTTTTGGGGATTTTACAGTTTATTAGTTAGGTAGCAATGATGCAATTCACCAGTCTTCACTGGGTTCTGCTTTGTCCCAGACACAATTTTCCCCCAGCCTGAACACAGTACTTTTTCCCAAAATAAAGGGAAGGCATAGAAATAGGTAAGGTTTTTGTATCCTAACCACTTCAAGTTACTAGTTTATTTTTCTTTTACAATTAATACTTAAATGGCTAGTTCAGTTTATGTAATGGGTGAGTTTATTGCACTTTTAACTTGGCACAGCCACAAATAATGCTGGAAATATTATGTATATTTTGTATTATGCACAAGGTATTAGTTGTTGGGGTTGGGGTTTTTTTAGGTCTACTTCTGTAAATCAGCATTTTACAGGTGAAAAAGTATTCTAAAATGCTGACCTTCAGCATGTGCTTCCATTTGTGCTTGCAGCAAGAAAAGTCAGGAATACCTTCAGTAAACTCAAGTTGGATCTGATTCTGGTCTTGAAATCTAGTTGCTGACTTCTTGAAGTGCTGACTTCTTGAAGTACTAACCAAGTCCAAATCAGACTCAGTTCCATATGAGCACATGTACAGATTTGGGATGTACATGAGAGTTTGTAGTCAACTGACTTCTGAAAGCTAGCATGTAAGCTCTACGAGAGCAGGGACTGTTTCACTGTGGTGCCTACCTGAGGGCCCAGCAGTGTTACTACAATAAAAACAGGAATACTGCTTAACACAGACTCATTTATTTTTCAAACAGCACCCTAAAGAGAAGCTCTGCATAAAATGGGGCCAACTATGTCTTTGTTCCAATAGCATATAATGAAAACCCTAAGGGAATGACTCTGCTAGATATACAAAGAAGCTGCACTTCACGCCTTGATTGTTACAGTCATAACACTACTGGTCAGCTATACTTGTAGTCTAAGTCAGTTCACACAAGTGCAAACTATCTATATTTGAGTAGGTCTGGTTGAATAGTTGGTGTTAAAACCTTACCATGTCAGGTTTCCTATATACATGGGGTTATCATCACTGGCATCTAAAATGACACTGTATTTTGCCATTCTTATTGCCCTGCACTTTATACTATGTACAGAATTGGTCAGCAGTAGCATGTCCTGACATCAGCTCTAGCTGCTCCCCACCATACAACGGAATGGATGAATGCAACATTCAATAGGAGTATGGTGGGAAAGGAAGATAGGAAAACAATAGTAAAAGAATCACAGCAGTAACTGTGACCTGAAAACTAGCCACTTTCATACCACTGTCTTTTTTCTTCCCCCACAAATCCTCCATGCTTTTAACTGCTTTTAAACATTGAGGCTTACCAACACTTCTATAATACAGAACCAGATTACCCTAATCTTAAGGCACAAAACTCCATATTTCACCATCTCTTACTGTTCTGCAGAACTGAAATTCAGAGTGTATGTGCTGGTTTTGGCTAGGGTAGGGCTAATCTTCTTCACAGCAGCTGGTGTGGGGCTGTATTTTGGATTTGTGCTGGAAACAGTGTTGGTAACACAGGGGTGTTTTAATTACTGCTAAGCAGTACTTACAGAGAGTCAAGGCCTTTTCTGCCCCTCATACCAACCAACCAGCAAGCAGGCTGGGGGTGCACAAGGAGTTGGGAGGAGACACAGCCAGGACAGCTGACCCCCACAGACTCAAGGGATATCCCCCACCATATGACATCATGCTCAGTATATAAAACTGAGGGAAGAGGAAGGAAGTGGAGATGTTTGGAGCAATAGTATTTGTCTTCCCAAGTAACTGTTATGCATGACAGAGCCCTACTTTCTGGAGATGGCTGAACATCTGTCTGACCATGGGAAGCAGTGAATGAACACACTGGTTTGCTTTATGTGTGTGGCTTTTGCTTTATCCATTAAACTGTCTTTATCTCACCCCAAGGCTTCTTGCTTTTACTAGACCTGTTCCCTTCCCCATCCCACCAGGGGGGACTTTAGTGAGCAGCTGTGTGGGGCTTCATTGCTGGCTGGAGTTAAACCACGACAGTGTAGTACTCTTTATATCCAAAACTGAGGTACAACAGAAGCTCTAAAAGACTAAAGAAAATAAAGTATGAAAATTAATATCAAGATCTGTAGCTAATTGCCACTTTTTATTGCCTTTAGGGGTAATAAAGTGTACACTGTTTTAACAGCCTCAGACTAGCCAAGTTCTATCTTGTAAGTCAGCATTTCTGCCCTTACTTACGATCAATTATTAATATGCAATCACAGGCTTTCCTGTGCTAAGTCTTTAAAATGGATTTGTCTCTTAAAGCAGTCAAAATAGAAGTTTTAAAACAGACCTGCATTAGGATGCTAAGTTTCGTACCAATTGGTAAGATGAAATTGTATGGTTGATTTGACTAGTTTGTTTTTAAAGACAGGCCTTAGGTACTCAAAGAAACTTCTGATTTATAGTTGTCAACCTATTCTTAACTCTCTTAAGTATCTCCACAAGACACTTAGTGGAAGAGCTCCAGTGAGTTTCCAGAGCTTTTTAAGAGGCAAGGGGTTGCACTTACCACTTTCACAGACAGTTTCACTTTGTTAATAATTAGTTCTAGCAGTTTTTTCCTTTAATGTTTTCAACGGAGCAAATGAATGCATTAGTTTATAAAAGTACAGATTCCTTGAATGGCTGTGGGAAAAGCGAGGTGAGGGAAGAGCCGAAAATCTCATTTGAAGCTGAACAATATAAAGGCTTCACTCCTGAGTGCGACAGTGGCACTTCGATGAGTGACAGTAGAAGCCACCGCCTGGATTTCCCAGCAGACCCAGCACCTGGGCAGGCTGGGAGCGGCTTCTCCGCATAGCCGTCTCTCGGCTGCCATCTCCTGGGTAGGCTACTCATAACACAATCCCGTCCCCCTTCCTGTTTATTTCCTGACAATCCATCAGTAACAGTTTTCATAGTATGCATCAGGCTGAGCTTCTCTTCAGAACAGAGCAGAATAAAAGATCAAAATTCGGGAAAGGCAATTCTTAAAATTAAGCAATGCTGGTATATGGACGTTCTGCCAGACAAAGGGATGGCTCAGTGCATTCATATTTTGCCAGCAAAGACCAAGACATCTCTTCAGAAGGAAAATTTCTCATTCTGAAGACATGTTCTTCCTTTCCACAAACACCCCTCATCTGGGAGAGCTCTACAGGAATCACAGGATCCTCTGGTCTTAAGCATCTGGTCTGAGGAACATCTGTCTGCACCTGGGGCCACCACCACCTCTGCAGCACACTGTGACACACTTGGGAGAGCCTCAGAAGAGTTGGGATTACCTCGCCTTCTCCTGCCCCCCCCCCCCCCCCCCCCCCCCCCCCCCCCCCAGCCACAAGCCCCTCACACCAGGCAGAGCTGGCTCCTGGAGCCATGGCTGGGGAGCCCATGATTCCCTCTGCCACTGGCTCCTCCGTGCCTCAGTTTCCCAGTNCCCCCACCCCCCCTCCAGCCAAGGCAAACAAACAGCTCTCATCCCAAAAAGCCAGGACTGCATTCGTTATATATGGATTTGCAGCTGCCTATCATCCCACTTGTGGACCTCACCAAAACACAAGGTAGCCCTCACCCGCAGCCTAGTCCTGCATGTATGGAAACCAGGACATGTGCAGCTGCATCTTTCCCTGACACACAGTCAGACACAGCTGGGATTCATCCTCTAGCCTGGAAATCTGGAAGCACTTCTGGGTCGCTTCAGACACAGCTTTAGGCAGCTATCTTAAGAGTAATTTGCTGTCTCACAATAATACCCTAGCAGAGAGGGTAGCCCTACAGAGGGAGCCAGAACACTGAGCTCGGGGCATGGACTTAAAATTTCAGTGAGATACATTTTACCTCTGATTATGCACATCATCCCTCCTAAGGGTATTTCCATTTTGCTTTTAGATGCCAGCTGAAGAACCCGAAGTTACACAAGACTGATATATCATTGTTCCAGAACAAAGCAGTACTTGCCTCATGCACAGCTAGGGACACAAAATGACATTTCATTGTTTTGACCATGGCAGTGTACACACATTGTAACACTCAGCTGTGACTCAGTACAACATGTCTTCCATTCATTGTTGCTGGTCACTGCGGGGAAGTACACAATTATTCTTTCCCTTTTTTTCTGCACTGTCCTTCCCAGCTGCATTGCTGATGGGGAAGGTGCACTTAAGGTCACCCTGGAGAAATACTCCAGAAGGCTGCAGCAGTAGAGAAACACTAGTGCAACACAAGAACTGCCCTTGGTCACAGGGACCTGAGTACAATGTAACTGTTTTAATATCACTATTTTTCTGTATAAGAGCACAGCACCAGTATGCAAGCACTGCATAGTTTTACTTCATTCATAAACCCTCCACTAAAAGGCAAGCTAGCCATTTATTTTTGTGAAGTTTGTATGCTAATTAGCTGCATGGTAACAACAAACATGAAAATTAATACCAAAAATGGAAAAGTTTGTGTATTTCTTTCTTTTCTAAAACCAGAATTACTTGATAGCCATGTCCTCAAACCAGGACATACAAGAACTGATGTGTATTCAGGATTTTGTACAAATGTCATTCAAATAGCACAGGGCTTCTCTCCAGCCTCCAAAGCAAAGGAAAATTCAACTCTGAACTTGCTCAGCTATGCTTAGGCAACAGGGCCCACACTGTCTGGAGGCTGCACATGTGTAAGCACGAAAGGAGCAGCTGCTGTCCTGCAGAGGAAAGACTCTCTCACTTCACTGAGGAAAGTGCATCAATAAGATAGTAAAGCACTTTTAACCATGCTTCTGCCTGAAGTTGTATGTTTCATTGGGGTTTACTTATTTCATTCAGATACAGTAACCAACAGTAAATATTAAGACTGACTGAAATCACTGGGGAGAAAAAAGATCATCGTCTATTTTTCTCATTTTATTTTGTATAGCTAGCAGCTGTTTGTATATTTTTACTGCAGACAAAATGAAATGGGTTACACAGCTGAGATTTAAATGTTGTGTGATGTAACCACATATAAACTTATATGAGCAGATAATTTTACTTTTCTTTACCTCATTTCCCTTGCTTTGTATCTATATTGTCTACACTGATAATGATGATTAGATAAAACTGTCTCTCAACATCAGTAAAAATGACATACACAATGGGACTTTGAACTCTCAGCACTGAAACACTATCATGGCACGTTAACATAATGTACAATCCTGAGTAGTGTGCTCTAGATGACCCTGCTTGAGCAGGAAGGCTGGACTAGATGGCCTCCAGAGGTCCCTTCCAACTACAATCATTCTGTCATTCTATGAATAACATAAATAAAATTCTGTTACTCAGATGAGCAGCCCATTGTTTCCAATGGAATCACAGGCATATTATGTCAGTCTCTTTATCTTTTAACTAGGTTTCAAAACAGTAACAAGAGGAAAACTGTATTAAAATCCTAAATATGAATATAAATGCATATATAAACTGCAAGAAGTTCAGTAGACTTCCTTTCCTTTAAAAAAAATAATCCACTTTGATGACTTTGAATCCTAACATGTCTAAAGTTGAGCTACTATAATTAATTAAACTTATAGTTGTCTATTTATCATATCATAATAGCTGGGGGATTTTTATTTCTGCAGCAACATATAATTACACAGCCAAAAAGGCTCCTTCAATATTAATCATGTCTAGACATCATTAAGTAGTTACAGGTTTGCATGTTATTGCTAATGCAAGTTTGCTGCTGGTAGAATATTTGATCTAACTTTGAATCAAGGTCTATCCATATTTTTTTAATGCAACGGACTTGTAGCATCAGCTGCACAGTAAAAATGCTGCTGTGAGACAGAGCTACTGGAAAGCAACCACTACTAAAAAGTTAATAACTCTTGAGAATAGTTTGTATTTGCTTCTCTGTACCAAAATGTTTCCTCTACTTCAAGTAACTTTCATGTTACAAGATGTCAAAACAGCATAGAGCTTGCAAAATGACTCTACAGTTATATAAAATTAAACTACTAGTGAATTTCTTTAAGATTAAAAAAAAGCCCAAACCCATGATTATCCTGTTTTAACCTCCCATACAGTCAGTGAACGAAGACTACCAATGTAAACCCATTAAAGTAGTATGTATCACAGAAGACAAAACAGTTCACAACCAAGAATTTTAGGTAAATTCTATTAAAAAGTTACTCCATGTCAAAAATACAGAGATGTTTCCAAAGGAGAGTTAAGAACATCTAATTATTACTCATTTATTTCACTTAGTGCTTATCAAATTACTGATTGAAATGTCTAGTACACCTGTTTAAAAATACATAGATTCCTTATAAAAACAACTCAAAGCAAAACCATTATGGTCATTAGAAACAGTAACATTTTATTTTTAAGAGTTAAGCTATTTTCCTGAATTTGCCCAAAAGCATTCCTTGTTCTCTTTCCAAGAATATTCGTCCTCATAAATTTCCTGCAAATATAAACAAAGAATGGGAATATTGTGGAGTCTGCTACATACAGCCACAAGCCAGGCCAAACAACTCAAGAGCCATCCTGCTATTATTTACTGATCTCAACAGGACTATACAGCACTTGGACAGCAAACAGAAAAGAGGGCAGCAACCTTAGAACATACTGACTTACATGTGAGCAGATTATGACCCTCAGACTGAGCCCTTTTAAATTTAGAAAGGCCCATCCATTCTGAAGTCAGTTCAAAAAAGAGATCGAGAAAATATTATATAAAAGCTGTAGAGTCTACAGCACTCATATCTGAACCTTTCTGTATGTTGCCAGGTTACTGTACCATCATTTATAGGGATCATTTAAGTCTATATAAGATGTCAGTATTAAAAAAAATAAAAATTACAATACACAAAATACAGTGAATGTTTAACCTCCAGGACTACCCATCAGCAGTCCAGTCCTACCCAGAAAATTCAGCAGGGCTCTGAGCTCCTGCTTATTCTTTCTGGGACCATAGAACTCCCAGCCTCCTGAAAGAAGTGTGAGAAAAGTCAAATAATGAGGAGAACATCACAATTATCACATGGAACATTTTGCCTGGGAGAGAAGGCAGAGGTAAGACTCATTATTTGCATGCAACACTGTGGTTATACAATGAGGCTCTTCTAGACCCAGGCTGGTCTCTTCACACATTGCTGTGTGCCCATACTAGCTTTGGGACCTCTGCTCATCCCTTCATTATGTGCTGTTGCTTAATGCTTTGTGCTTTCTCAAAGCCACAGGGATGAGGAGAGAAATACAAGAAAGCCACTTTTACTTGCAAACTACAATGCTGCCCAAAGCAAATCTGATGCAAAGCTCTTCCACAAGCCTGTGCAGAACTATGTTCTGCCACTCAGAAGAGCTCAGGGCTCCTTCTCTTTGATCCCAGGATGGTGTTAAAGGAAGATGAGCTGGATGGTACAGGCAAGGGAGGGCCTTCTAGATGCCCTACATGCCACAGGTGCAGCTGGCTGCATTAGAGGAAATCCACTGGTGCTAGACATTTAGCATCCATCAGGAGCAACTGCTGCCCGCAAAGCTTCAGCAGATTCCCTTAAAAGCAGCAGCAGCCTTCAGCCCAACTGTCCATGACTCTGGCACAGGCCTAAAATCAAGTTTGTCCCCAAACATACCTTTTTCCATATTGGGACAGATGCTTTTAAGGTATTGATGCAGTACATTACAGCTTCAAGGGATTCTGCTCTATGTGGGGAGGACACTGCAATAATTACACTTGCTTCAGTTATTGGAACCACACTAGGGAGAGAAGAGGAACAACAGCAGTTTTAGCTAATGCTTAACATCAAGAGCACCCAAAAGTTGTGGCCATGTCACGTCAGTATTCTGGCCACACACTCTCCTGACTCATTCATACTGAGCAAGTGTCAAGCCATGTTCAAGATTATACACTTTTTAAAAGAAAGAAAACCACAACCAAAATCAGTACCAGATGTGAGAATTCCACAATTCAGAATAAATAAACCCACCAGACATAGGCTTTTTTTCTCCCATTCTTTCTCTTTTTCTTTTTTTTTTTTAAATAATAAAACTTATGGAATTAAAAGGGGAAAATCACTGATTTACAACAGGACATAGGAAACTCACTGAATACTGGCTTAATAATGAACCATAACAAGTTAGGAACAGACACTTCTTATCTGAAAACCTGAGAAATCATGTCAGTTTGCACAAGAATTTGTGAAAGAAGAAATTAGGTGCTTCAGACTATGCAGATTTTGCAATGAAAACTTTTTGACAAATTTGAGTTTAAAATTCTGAAGTTTTTCCTGTTTGGTGTGTTATTAACAGAACTAGCACAAGGTCTTGTTTTGTGTCTCACGAGAGTAATATCCCCAAGAGCTGCCTACCAACCATCCCTTTATAGTAATACTCCTTTGGCACAGAGGTCATATGAAAATCTAGGTTTAAATGCTTTCAGCCCTCAAGAGAATCACTCCCTCTGTTGCCTATAGAGGAAATTTAAGGAAACTACCCCTCAGAGTAATATTACCCTTTATTATCACCTCCTTAAGTTCCTTCTGCTGAGAGAAAAGGAAACAAGTGCTTGCAACATACTCTGCATAACCTGCTAGTTTCAGTGAGAAATCTGATGAACCGTGAAGGTTCAAGACTATGTCAGACACTAGCATTACATGTTTTGAACCCAAGAGAAAAATGCTTATCCAACACTCATGGAACAACAGGAGGTTCTTCAGCAAACATGGCTGGCAATTACCATGCCTCTCCCCTTCCCATAGTCTTAAGCTTTCCCTATGGCATAATTTAACTTAAATCTTACAATAAGAACATTATGTGGTACCTCAATGGAAAACAGGAAAAAAAAAAAAAAGGCTACCCACTT
>NDXB01008005.1:145932-157208 GCA_002631895.1 Agapornis roseicollis
GAAAAAAAAAAAAAGTGCTGCCAACTTCACATCTTTAAAAAAATAAGCAAATAAACCAACATTCTTCCCTTTCCTAGAATGAAATCTCAGTCCCTTCTCCCCACTTGCAAACTATCACACCAGCATCAAGGATCCTGCTGTCTAAACGTGGACTCCAGAAAATGCTACCTATGTACACATCTTTGAAAAGACAATTTCTAAAACTTAGCTCCACGGTGCAATATTGATTCTACAGCCAGCTTTGCTGCATCACAGTTTATAGTTGCAGAATGTGCAGGAGCCATGCACCAGACAAGGATTAATACTCCACACGCAAAAGGACGGGACCTGGCCATACATACCCAAGTCTATGGTGCACTGCAATATGTTTGACGGATGGCCATTTCTGTCTAACTTCTCTGCAGATTTTCTTTATTTCAGTCTCTGCCATTGACATGTATGCCTCATATTCTAAGTGAATCACTTTTTTCCCTTGAAAATTATTTCTTGTAGTACCTAAAATGATTTATCAACCAAAAGCACTACATAAATATTATGTTTATAATACATTACATATTTATTATATAATATTACATATAAATACCAAATTAAACCCCAGATCTTCTGTTACAGTCAAGGTCAGCATTGTGCAAGTACAGAAAACCTCCCTTAATCCTGGCTGTGTAAATGGATTCTTTGAACAAGAGAAATGTTTAACAGACAAGGAAGAATTTAGTTTATACATTATACAAGTCTGCAGTCTGTAATGCCCAAAGCTGGGACATCTCCTGTGGTAACAGCTAAGGTGCTATTACTGCATTTGCCCATGTAACATTTAAGTGCTCAATAGTTAGAAGACCAGTAGTAAGTACTAAGGTTTAAACACAAAGGGGTTTGTAGATGAGTACCATGTACATTAAGCAATCACCAAAGCTTAACCTTCATCCTCCCATGGGTAAAACAGTACTTTACATTCAACCAAGACCTGAGTTGCAGGAGTTTTCATACAGGTGCAGACCTGTGATTTGCTTAGCCACAACATCCCACTTCACACCTTGAACAAGTTATGGCCAAGGGTGTGGGGAAAACAGCTCCCAGGCAATCTTGTTGTCCAGAGCTGTTGTTCTGTTCAGCCCTAGGACAGCCAAAACAGCAAGGAAGCTTCTCACCACTTTGTCCCAGCACAACTGTTCAAAACAGCTGCCATGGTCTTGTTCTGAATAATTCAGAACGTGTTTTCTAAACATCCTGGGTTTGGCCCAGGAATTTGTTTATTTGAGAAGCATGAGTCTGGGGTGTGCACAATTAGACTATTTACACATCCAAAGATACAGCTCAGAAATAATAAACTCACCAATGAAGAGAGACACTGCCCCACAGCATGGTGAAATGACCAGCTCTGACACTTCATCTACAGAGAGCTTTTCAGACTTGAGCTTGATAAAATCTTTTGGCACATCTTCGCTTTCATCCATAGCTCACTAGAAAAGCTGAAACCAGACAAACTCTGCTGTTGGTTTTGGCAATACTAGCGCTGGCCAACTGCTTTATATTCAGTGTTGATGCCTGATGCACCATCTACTTCCTTGCCTCAAGAGACCAGTCTCCATGGCAAATTTACTTCTTAGCAGCCTTCCCTCAACTGCAAAGATCAAGCAATGGCCTAGTTTTTAAGGCAAACAGGTTTCTTTCCTTGTAAGAAAGCCTGTTCCAGCAGAACAAAACAAGACCTAGTCTGAGGCCTCAGTTTAATAGTACAATCAACCAGCATGGACCACTGTGCTAGTAAATTTGTGGCAAGACTATCAGCCCCTCCTCCCCTATCTTATTCAGAAATCAAACAAAACTTAAAATAGAGATTTCTGATAAACACAAATTCAACTTCTAATCTTCTCCGGGACATTTATGACCTCATATTATCAGTCTGTTCCAGTGACACAGGAGACACTTCTAATTTCTCTGGGCAGAAACCAGTCATCAGTTCATGTAAGAATGAGAAGGACACAAAATATTTTGAGCAGCAGGAAAGGAACAAGCTGCAGTAAATCACAGATTGTTAGGGTTAGAAGGGACTTCAAAAATACATGAACTGCCACTTCAACACATGCAAAGAAATTAAGCTATTCTAAGGACACCTGTTCCTTAAAAATAAAAAAAAAAAATTAACAATAAAAATGCAGCAGTTACTTCTTTTTCTGTATCATCTCTTCTGTAAAAAAAGTGGCATGAGGTTTTTCATTATTATCTTACTTGGCAAGCTGCATATCCACCAGCAGACAGAAACTACTGCAAAAGAATAACAAGACCTAAAACCCTAACCTAAAACCAAAATTCAAAACAATGACTGACCTCTCTGGCAATTTTCTTTCATTTACCATTTATCTATTAATAGTTTACTGATACACTAACTTGTAGTTTCTGGTCAACGTTTTCTCCAGCAGGAAAAACAAGTTACGTTCCCTGAAAAGAGTATCAATATGGAGGGAGAGAACTGCAATTGCATCTCTGGACCTAAACAAAAATAAAAATAAATAAATTACTGGAACATTACACAGAATCCATGAAATATTCTGGCACAGGATGACACTCCATAGGGAACTAAGCAAGAAGTGATACTTACCTAACAGAACTTGGGCAGATTCATCCTCCACTAATTGGTGGGATGATGGCAACCTCGTCTCCAGGCTGCAGGACCAAGAGCTGATCTCCAAGAAGCACGTACTCCTGCCGAACAGCGAAAACTACTTGATCCCGGATGACAGCAAGCCTGAAGGGAATTGGCAGGAGCACAAATAGAGTGTTTGCATTTAAACATGAGATTTCATTAAACAGCAAAGTGCTGCACTATCTAGCTCAGCTGAGGTAAACAGCATTGAGACTTATGCAACCCTGCTTGCAATACACTTTCAAAAATACAACAAACACCCACCTCCTGCTCAGGTTCTCTTGTGGTGGCTATGCAGAAACCAACTCAGTGTAACTTTCAGAAGTCAAGAATTGCATCTGTCATAGGGCCTGCATCAGAATGATCCAATGCTTACCAATCCCACTTTAGCACTTCAGCAGCTTCTAACAAAGCAGATAACTCAAGAGGCAGCAATCATCCAATCTGGGATTAGAAGGAAATGCTCCCTTGGTTCAGCCTGGCTGGACTACAGCAATTTTCTTACAGGACAAGAGGCATTATGGGATGCTGTTTGTGAAATCTCATGAAGATTCACTAGTCAGACAGTTGCTCTTCTATAACCTCAGAGTTTATGAGGCCTTACGTCTTTTGTACTTACAGGTCTGAAATTTACTATTAATAAGGAGTATCTACAGAACTAAGAAGGCAGATATGGTGTGTTTTTTGGCAGATCTTCTACATAATTTTGGATTTCACATCTGTGAGACCCTGCTGTGAGAGTCCACAGCTCTGTGCATACTATGAGACAGGGACTCACTTTCATGACTAAGTGAAATCAAATGGTGAATATGAGGGCAACACCAGTAAGACACCAGAAAAAGAATGCAAACATTTTTCTTTAGAAGGTGCAGGTGTGGTAACTGCTACTGTCTGAGACTCCAAACTCTGGCACTGAGGGCAGAGAGCTGTATCGTCTAGAAACAAGTAGGCATGCCAAAAGGGTACAAGCAAAAATTATCTTATTTCCTACCAGCCAGATAGACAAAAGTAGGCAAGGCACAGGCTGCACAAAACACAGTAGCACTGTCTCAGAGGGCAGGGTGAAGGGTAGGATTGTATGGAAGCAAAGCAAGCCACTAAGGAACTGAGCACAGCCATGAAACTGAAGTGCCCATTAGAAGGATGGGCTCTAATTAATGTCATTTGTGAGTTAATTCACTGGGGAAAATGGGTAGAACAGAAGAGCATTGTCAAGTGTGCTCAAGCTGCAGCCTGAATATCCATTAGCAATGTGAATAGAAGTCTGTGGTCAATACCCTACAGTTAAGTTGAGGTTTTCCACAAAAGCTAGAAGCAGAAGCATTTTCCAAGAAGGCCACTGTGAAGTACACGCACATGCAAAATGTACTGCCCCAAGTCATCATTCATAAAAGGACAAAGTTGACAAACTATGGCAAACTGACAAACGGTGCTGCTGCAGCTTCTGACACAAAGTAAAATACACAGGATGCAAAGTAAAATACATACACTGCCTCCTCCCCAAAAACACACTTAGTCTCAGTTCTTTGTAAGAAAAAGGTCCCTGGTCCAACATTTGGTTAAAGCATGACACTTGAAAACAGATGACATTGATAAATGGTTAATTTTATTCACTGCCTTTGAGAGCAGGCCAAATAAAAAATGGTTGGTGCCTACACAAAGACTCTGGCACCTAAGTCCAAAGTTTTGGAAATTCCAAGGCATTAAACACTAAATCCTGAGGACCTCAGCCTCTGTTATACCATACCTTTACTGCCTTTTTTTTTTTTACTCCACCTTCCAGAATAGTGTTGCACCTTTGTCCCTTTGTCTATCAGACTCATTCTTGACAGGCCTGAGCACCTTCTCTCATCCTTAACCTGAGGGGGAATTTCTGCTGACAGCTGCAGAGAGCAGCAGTGCTACATGGGTCCTTACAGTGCACACCTGCATGCTCTCAGAACCAGACTACCTATGAAATGCCACGAGCAGTTGGCGTTTGTGTGGTTTTTTTTCAAAGCAGAGGAGACAGAAAGTGACCAAGCCTATTTACTGTGTAAGTGGCTGAAAACCTGTGGCAGAGCTTCAGCTCCTTTCCTGACCTGCCTTCTAGAGCATGCTGTAAGCACAGACCAATGACTTACAGTACCATTAAATGTAAGTGATCAAAACCACCTGCTTGTTATTATTAATTTCTTATTTATTGCCGTATGTCTGATTCCTCCTTGAGTCACCTCACCTTCTCCACAGGTTAGTAACACAGGTCAGTTCTCATATGCAGCATGTTTAACACACTGTGGCCCTCCTAGACAACAGGCCACATGTCTCAAGGTATCCCTAAGGCCTAACTTTCGTGTACATTTATTGGACCTAGCCTTTCCCTGTTTATACCTAAAGCTACAGCACTTCCAACTGCCCAAAACACAGGACACTTGCTACAGGTTAGGAGAACAACGTAATGCTGGGTTTATGGTGCCGAAGTACCCATGCGTGTTCCAGCTCAACTCCAAATGCTGAACCTGTGTTTACCAAAGAAGCCCCGGTGCCGCTGAACTTTGTGTGCCGCGGCAGCAGCTCTGCCGAGTACCTGGGGTGCACCTTGACGATCTCCTCCCAGAGCTGGAGCGCGGTGATTTGCCGCGGCACCGAGAGGGTCTCACTTCGCAGCCCTGCCAGCTCCGCGCTCCGGGCGAAATACAGCACCGAGACCTGCCCGGGAACAAACGGCGTCAGGGGAGCGGGGCCTACCGAAGGAAAACAACGCTGCTGCACGTTAACTCCTCCGATAACTCCAAAACAAACAACCGAAACCAAACAGGAGTGAGGAAAAGCTTTCCCTGGGTTTGGTTTTGTCGGTTTGGGTTGCTTTTCTTTTAATGCCGATAAAGCTCTCTGGCGTTCCCCCGACTGCCAGAAAGAGAGCAGAGAAAGGAGCCGACGGGGGGTGTCTGTCAGCGCGGATCCTTGTACTGCTCCCACCGCCCAGGCCTCGCCCGCCGGGCGCCTCTGCTCTCTGAAGAGCAGGGCTGAGGACGCCCCGTAGTCCCCCTCCCCGGCATCCGCCTCTCTCATACAGCCGGGGCCCGCTCCCCAGGGGCACCGGCCGATTGAACGTACCTGGCAGCGCATGGAGCCCCGTCCCCGGGCGGGTACCCCTCCGCCGCGGGGTTACGGTGGCGCCTGCGCCAGGCCGAGGGGCGTCGTGCGAGGACCGCCCCTTGCGGCCTAGGCTGGGAGCGCGGCACTTCCTCGGTCCGGTAGGGTCCGGCCGGGGAGGTCCGAGCTCAGCAGTGAGGTGCAGCCGAGGATCGCGCCCCTTCCCTTGCACTGACGGTAATGGAGGTGTGAGACGGCGTCCGGAGATGGTGGGAGAACAGAAGGTGAGAGGCTGTGCGTTTATCGCCCAAACGCTGCCTCTAGTTTTTGCTTAAAGACGGGTTATCACATGGGCTCAATCTGCAGAGTGCAAGCGGTTTCAAACGTGTCCACTGCCGTACACATATTATACGTCCACAGTACATGCACTTAATAGATATACATAACATGTAAAAGCTAAAGACCCTCCAAAATGCTGATAAAGGATTCTGGGTTAGGCTCTGTTTCAGTGTGGAGGCTGTTGTGGCATCTGGCTCTCCCGGGCCAACCATACACCATCAGGAGCTCCCTGAATGGAAAGACATGATGGAGGAGCGATGGCCAGCCTCTGGCCGTTGTGCCCTGATCAGGAGTAGAACACAGCATGGGGTATGTGGCAGCTGCGGCGGCCAGGCCCACAGCAGTTATACCTCAAAACTGCATTTTTGTGGGTGGCCAAGGTTATTTCTGTGCTTGTCTGGTAACACTTGTAAGCCTACAACAATAAAATAAAAGCTGCTCCTGCCAGGTCAGACAGGGAAACTCTGTGGTTTTTATCAGTGACATGAAGTTTGTCACTGGTAACTGTAATTCAGACAGGTGGAAAACATCTGTCCTAGATGGATGTAATAATGTCAGAAAAAAAAAAAGGGGGAGGGGGGGAGAGTGTGTCAAAGCACCTTCAAATACAGGATTATTATCCAGTCATCTAAAAAAATGGCTGAGAAAAGAAACAGACTTTTCTATGTAATAATTCTTGCCTATGAAGTACAAAGGCAGCGAAAGTTACAGTGATAAATTTTTCCAGAAAAATATGCAATAGAAATACTGTTATTTCCGTGGAGTTTGTACACCATGTGCTAATCCTCTGCTGTGTGGAACAAATAAGTGATTTAAACTGTATTCTTTTTCTTTTGGAAATTATTTACTACTATTACAAATTGAACTCTCCCCAAGACAGCATGTGTCAAGAGAATAAAATGGTCGCTTTCTTTCTTCTCTGGGCTTTTTAATTTTGGATCTATACATCTTTAATTAAATAAACTACTTTGAAAAGGTATATATGACCCAGCTAGCAAGTGGCTGGCATGTTTTTCCTGTGCAAAAGATGTGCCACAGTTGTCTGTCCTTAAAGTGAGGTGACTGAATGCTGGGCTCACCTGGAGCAAATTAGCCTCTAAGCCTAGAAAACAGTGAGTTTTGAAAGATTTATCCTTATATTCAGGTTGAATTTAGAGTTAGGTCCACTATGAAATAAGGAGAGATGAGCTACTGGCAGTGAATTTCTGGGTTTTCTTTATTAGATTTCCAATTAGTGACTCACCTAAGCTAATTCTTGAGTATTTTCAGAGGATGGCTTAGTCTTCAGCCCCTTAGTTAAAGGCAGAATTTGTGCCTAGAAAGCACAGCAGTAGAGTAGGATAATCTATTAGCTATGTTCCTGAACATATACAAAGAAACTAAATGTTCTTAAACAACAGCATGAGTTAAACTGAGGTGTAAAATTAATGGGTAAACCAAAACTCTTCCTAGATGCCTCTTCGTTCTGGAGGTCTCTTCTTCCTCTCACCCTCAGTGAGAGGTGTAACTACCACAGTGCTCAGTTTGCAAGAGTGAATTTTGGTTCATATTGCTTTCCTTTATTTGTGTGGGTTTTTTGAGGAGTAGAGACACCTGCATAAGACAAAATGGAAGCTGTTTCTATAGTTCTGGAGGAGATATGCTAGCTCTTTAGAGACTGGGATTTGAAAACCATCTCTTCTCTGTGATTTCTATAGGCTAGCTCCACATGATATTCTCTTAAAATATTTTCTGGTTTGGATCCTTCTTTTAGATGCCATTTTCTTCCTGCAACTTTTGGTGTAACTGTGAATAGCTATGATGTATATCATCTAATTCTAAGTGTTATTTACTGAGTCTTATGTATTGAATTAAACCTTGTTCTGAGCCATGGGGCCTTTGCTTTATCTAACAGGCATGTATGCATTCTCTCACACCACTATATGTGTTAGCCTCTCAGAATGCTGAGATGAAGCTGTGATGAAGCCCTCCAAAGAAGATCTTTCCTATTCCACTTTTCAACCTTCCTTTATTTTTAATAACGTTTAATACTGAAAAAGCGTAAATCTGACTGTATGGAATTCTCTTACACCACCAAAATAGACTATGTTTCAATTCTAATAATACTGAAGAAAGTCAAATGGTTAGGATTCCTATTAACTTATTTTTTACTTACCAGCAGAAAACTTTGAACTCTACTATCTAGCTGGAGTATACCCAAAACTAAGCTTATGGTTACACTGTTCTGCAGTGAGCTGTTGAATGGATAGAACTACAGCAAAGTCAACAAAACTGAAGTTAGGTGCACTAGTCTGCAAGTCCTAAGCTGTTTTTAAAATAACTTATTGCAAAAATTGGTATAAAACATGACTCTATGTAACAGGGAAAAAAAAAAAATAAAGGAAGAGGAATGAACTGGAGACATACTGTTAATCTTTTTTTCCTTTTTACCAGTGATTTACTTAATGTCACTGCAGCAAAAGTGACTCTCTGGGACTGCAAAAGATTGTGATTGTCTAACCTCTAGTAGATTTTCTGTTTCCTTTTGTTTTCATTTTAGACTTTTTCTCAGGACTGTTTGGTATAAATCATGAGTTACTGCTCTAATGTTCAGATTTATGCTTAGGAAGTCTTAAGAGAACTTCTTTTACTTCAGTTTTACTGTTGTGAAGAATTTAAGTTATGTTGGTGCTAGACATGCATCTTTGTTATACACCCGAGATGTAGATATTGATGCATAACAGTATTTTGAAGACAGACACCATTTTGTTACTTCCAGCTTCCTGAAATAACAAGGAAAAATAAAATAAAAATTACCATTATCTGGAATAACCCTTCATTACCTGTTGCACCCTTTATTTATCTTGGGCAACCAGCCAGATCTGAAGTCAGTTTAGCATTATTCTTCTGCTAATGAGTTCATTAAGGAAAAAAAAATGGAAAGAAAGGAAAACCAAAGTTTTTTGGAGTAATCTACAAAGATCCAAAAGTGTGGCAGGTATAAGAGATATGTCACCATAGATTCCAGTCATTCCACTGAATTCAGGTCTGAATTTGACCTCATCTTATATCAGTGCTGGTAATAATCTGGAAAACACCTCCTTACTATTTTGAGAGAAGGGAGAGCTGTTCCTTTAGTTTCCATGATGGAACAATGGAGAGAAAAATGTGAAAATATGAATCTGTCTGAGGCACTATGACCTTTAGGATTCCTGTGTGCGAGGTATATGTGGCCATTTGACCAATGATTTTAACATTCCCCTTGGCACTCTTTGAAATTGTCTATTACAAAACAGATGGTGCAGTAGTTACTTTTTGAAGGGCTAGAAGAGCATGACCACATCTGGAATTAATTGTTAGCTCCCTAAGCCAATAGATCACCCAGTTTAAGAGGGCCTTCCAGTACAAATTCATTGCACAAGTACAGAGAAAGAATACAGAGTATAAGCAGTCTGAAACTATAATTCATAGGCACACAACTCTTTCTGTTCAACTGTCTCATTTATGGGCAAGTCTTTCCTACAAGAATTTCTTTTTATTTTCATTGCGCAACAGCAGTAAGTGAAATATGTAACTTCTTAAATAAGGTTTTTAAAAATCCATAAATTTTCAGGTTTTTCATAAAGGATTTTCCTTTTCCATTGACAGCTACATTATACTAAAGAGGTGACCTCTTTTCATTTCCATACTGTCCTTTACCCCAAAGGATAGCTAAAGGTTATATTAAACCACCATGCACAACAGCATCATTCAAATAAAGCTACCTATGGGGGTTTGGCTGATCATTAAGCATGCTCCAAAGAATGCAGGGAAACGGCATTAGGGCATTCAAAAATGAATGGTGAAAACTATTTCTGCACCATTCAATGCCAAAGGAAAACACAAGTTTTAACCCATAGAATCTCATATTTTAAAGTGCCTTTTACTGATCTACTCAGCTGCCATTTGTTCTGGATAATCTAAATATTTAAAATACCAAATGTGTTATCTGTCATTATAAAGAACAAAATTGTAGTTCCTAAAGTTCATTATTAACTACAAAAGCCCCAAATTTATGTAACAAAGTAGTTGCAAAGGCAAAGAATTTTGAATGTTACCCAATCTACAAGTCATGTCTCTGATACTACACTTAAAAGATGAAATTTCTTGTCTGCAGTATTTCACTTTGCTTCTCTGCTCTTCCGTGTTCCTTATACAAAGCACCTAGCACAGGGAGACATGAAATGCCTGCAAATAAGAAGCACAGTTTTAGTTTATATTCCCAGATTAAATTTTTGGCCTTTTAATTATCATGATGTTTAAGGATTTGAAACATTGCACCAGGTAAGAAACATTTCATAATATGAATTTGCTGAAGCCAGTGAAATTTCACAGGAGTTACCTGATCAGTGCGTGGCTGATGAAAATAAAACCAACCTCTTTACTCACCAGTTCACAATTTGGGTTTTGTCATACCAGATTACAGATAGTGGGTACCCTCCTTACTAGTTTTTTGTAACCATTGTAGTTGCTTTGCTCAACTTGAAAATGGAAGTTTTGTTGAAGTTTTAGCAATATTTCATATACTGGGAGCACACACACCACAATATTCTGCAAATGGTAGTCTACCTTAGATTTAGGTTCTGGTTGTATTACCTACTGAATTCTTTTGATATATGTTAAAGTGTTCTAGGTGGTTTGTCTTCAGTCTTTTCATGATTCTGTAGAATGCTGGGCTTGTATTTAAACATGCTGATTAATTCTACACTTAAACTTTAGCATTTTTGATAATAGAGTGAAAAATATGTACACTTTTATAAGCACTCCAAAGAAACATTGGCAAAAGAGATACTAGGAGAAATCTGCACTGACCCTACCTCAGGGGTTGGCTGCAGTTTGCCTCATGCTGTGTTCCCCCTGCCTCCCATACTTCTCATACCTACTTTCTACGTAGTAGCCTTGCTGACAGTCTGCAGATGTTAATCATCATATAGTCAATGTGTTGAGCTGGCTGAATTAGTCATTACAAACTAAATTAGTATTCCTATTGGACATGTTTTATGCTCCTCACTCACCTGTTCCACACATTTCCAGAAAAACATGGCTGGATCCTGACTTAAAATGTCTTCCATTAAGGTTGATCAAACAGGAATTATTTCCATCAGCCTGTGCTTATTCAGCTCATCTCTGCATTCCTTTATGACTGGAATGAAGAAAGAAATTAATTTTTTTTTTTTTTTATTTTAAGAAAGGTTTTAGT
>NDXB01008005.1:165382-217572 GCA_002631895.1 Agapornis roseicollis
TTTTTTTTTTTTTTTCTTTCTGTTCAGGTATTGGGTTTGGAACACAAAATGCTGATCCACAGCTGGAGCTAGCCAAATGTTCAGGGCTCTTCCTATCTGGATTCTTTTTGAACCCACTAGATTGCAAATTGCTCAGATGCAGAAAGTTTCTGTATTTGTATATGTTCCTTGAAAAGCAGGAGACCTGGTTCCACTATTTGACCCATTTTAGTGGGTTTCTTTCAGACATCTCAACATTTGTTTCTTGCTGGCTGAGCCTCTGGGAATGTAGGAAACAAAGACTGGCACGTTTCTTGCCTGTAGCACTGAGATGAGCTGTGGCTTCTCTGGTTACCATATGTCCCAACAAGCAAATTCATGGTGCCAGCTCATGCAACAGCATGTGCTATGTTACTGGATGAATAAAAGCATCACATAGGATTCAACTGCATCACTTTCTTGTCTGTAGGTGTATACTTTTACCTCTCATTCTTCCTCAGTTTTATGGATGTAGACTTAAGGTCTGTGTGGCATAAGCTGAATGTGAGGGTCTGATTTATCTGTTTATCTGAGGGACTTAAATTAGGAGCATATTTGCCATAGGCTACCTTAATTGTCTATTAAGAAAGAGAGACATTTTTGAATGGGATAGAGGGATGGGGGTTGCTAGAGCTCAGGGTGAGCTGAATAACACTTTGGAAAGATTTTCCCTTCTTTTTCGAGAGTTAAAAATTAACACATTCCTAATTAAGGTACCTGGCCAGCTCCCTGGTTTTAGGTGGGGTGAAACCAGGCAGAATGCAAATGCTAGCAAGGCTAATCCCAGGCAGGCCAAGCAGTAATTTTAGCTTCCTATCAGCCTCTCAGACCTGTTTAGCCTTTCTTCTGTCCTTCAGTTATCATATGCCAAATCAATATGTGGGCTTCTACCCCACAATAATTCTTTCCTCTTTTATAGGTGCCACTGACCACAAAGGATGGAGCAGGTGCAGAGGCATGGAGCATATTAGGGAGGCAGAACAGTAATTCGAAAGAGGGGAGAGAAAATGAGGGGCTGAGCTGAGGATGTGAAAACAGGAAGATGAAGAGAGGAAGATGAAGGAATGATAGAAAGTCTTGGGTAAGGACAATATGCATCTTTAGGGGAGAATGTAGAACCCCTAAATCCTGGCAGGGGCCCTAGCTGTGAAAGGTCTCCCTTCATGGAAACAAGTGCTCTGCACATCATCCTGTGTTCTAGTCCTTCCAACCTCTTTCAAAATGATGTCCAGCAAAAGCTCAAAAATGATACATGAGATTCAGATCTTGATTTGGATTTGATCTCACCACCCCCAAACACTGAGCAATAAACTAGAAGTACTAAAAAGATGAAATATGAAAAACTGAAAAAGGGAGAAATGCAAAGTTGACTAAAGAGGAAAGTGGAATTACAGCTTATGTGCCCTGGATTCTGTATGGATTTCCTTTCCCTCTCTTGGTTGAGTATTTCCAGATCATGTACCTAGCTGTCCTTTTGCCAGCATTTAGTAATTGTCCACTAGTCAATACCAAGTGCATCTTGCTAACCTCCTATGCTTCTGGGGTCAAAGAGAGCTTTCTCTAGCTCCTGTCAGCTTTAACAGGTATTGCCCATTTTTTTTCTAGGAAAACACTTCAATCTGCTGCAAAACAAGTCCTGCAGTGGTCTGGGACTCTCTCTATCCGACTGAAGCTTGTGTGCATGAATAAGTGCTGTGCATCTTGTGCACTTATAACTTCTGAGCCCACATTCAGGGCCATCTTTTCTCTTATTAGAGACAGACAAAATCTTTTAGCATTTAAAATTTCAGTGTTTTCTAGAAGACTTTTTGCTTCATCCATAAAATGCAATGAAAGTAATATCCTGGCTTTATGTGCTAGACTGGCTTATAGAAGAGGGAAGAGGATCTAGCAATACTGTTCCAGCAATTAGAGGGTTCCTAGTTTTTCACTGATCATCTATTTTTCCTATGATTATTCCTCTATTAACCTTGTTATGATACCAGATTAATTTTATAAATATGCAGCTAGAGGTGACCCGTCCAGGCTGAACATTTGTGTGTACATTTGTGTGTTTACCTTTGCCTCTGTGTGTGAGGCATTTCAAGGAATCCAAAGTCCTCAGATGATTCCTGTCACTGCAGAAGGCTAAAACAAAACAGCTGAGCACAACTTTGAAGACATTTAGATTCTAAATCCTGGTCCAAATGATTTGAATTCCTCTCCTTCTCCTATCTCTTTAATGTAGGTTAAAGATAAGATCTTGGGAGCATGGGAAAGAAAAGAGAACATCAACAGTTGATAATAATTGCCCTCTATCAGTCCCTGAAGAGTTCACAAAATATTTAGACAATCTAATGTAACAACATTAATAAACAAAACACAAGAAAGAAAAAAAGCTGTAATTACTGCAGAGTTTGAACTTCTGACAATTAGTGGAAGATTAAAATTTTGTAAGAAGTAGCATGGATTAACCAACCTTTAAACTAAGAGTATATTCAAGGTCTGGAAGAAGCTCTATAAATATATAGAATTTATTGATTTAATTATTACCATTATACACTGTGTTTGCTAGTCAGTTATATGTATTGTCAGTAACTAACAGATTCATTTGCTTTAAAGGTAAAATAATTGTTAATTCTTTATGACAGTACTACAAAGTAGTGAAACGCAAATTATTACCAACAAGAACACAGTGGAATTTGCAAAAGCTTAACCCAGCTTTTCAGACAATAAAGTTCACCATACATGATTAGTCTGTTACTGGCCTTGAACGAACAGGTGTCTTAAAACCTTTATTCTGTCCATACAGGGCATTGGGGCCACACAAGGCACTGGAGCAAGCAGCTGTTCAACATCCTCTACCCAGCACTCCTCCCTCCCGCTGGAACTTCTTCACCTTCTTTCTTATTGTGTTACATCTGTTGATATTCTTCTCTTTCATCAGTCATTTCTAACAAAATGAATCAGTGGAGTTTAATATACTTCACTCTGGGGTAGCAAGTATGTTTTTTCTGGGTTTGCTTGAATTTACTTATAAGAAGCTATATTTCAGTGCAGCCCTACAGTATTTTCATTAAGATGAAACACTGAGGGCATTTCCATTGAGATGGAGGATATGTCATAAAGACTGTTTCTCATGTGGTTCTTCAGTGACATATATTTTTTCCTGTTAAAAAATAAAGACTAAAAAGAAAAACAAAAACCCAAACCACAACTCAACAAAGGGAATTGGCCTGGGGAAAATGCCACTGAGATACTGTTAAGAAGGCTGACTTAAAGCCAAGCAGCATAGGCAGAGCAAATGCCTCAGTCCACCCATTGTGCTTACAGCCACAGGGGGCTGAGAAGAATGCCCAATAAGATTTTAGCAAAAGTGTGGTAAAAATATTCTGGTATAGCTGCCTTTGTTTCTGAAATCAGAAACCTTAGTTTTTAATTTAACCTATACTATCCTGCTGTAACATAGATTTTTATTTCTATGTTAACACTGCCTTAGTATGCATTTAAAGAAGAGCTGTGAAGAGAGTGCAGCCTGCCCCATAGTGTACAGCAACAATAGCTTTAACCCAGATACCACTCTTATTCCAATGACTGTGATGAGCTGCTGATGAGGAGTTCACAGCTGCAGAGGTTATGGCCATGGTGCATTTGCTAGCTAGTTCCTTCCCCAGAAAGCAATCTAGAAAAGTTATTTCAGTCTGGTCTAATTTTGAGCAATTTTTGGACTTTTGGAAAGTGAGAAATTCTGCTTTTCAAGCAGACTTATCCCAGGACTACCAAGACCACCACTAAACCATGTCACTAAGGCCCTCATCTACACACTTTTTGAACACTTCCAGGGACAGTGATTCCACCACTTCACTTGGAAGCCTCTTCCAATGCCTGACCACCCCTTCAATGAAGAAATTCTTTCTAATGTCCAATCTAAATCTCTCCTGGGGCAGGTTGAGGTAATTTCCTCTTGTCCTATCACTTGTTCCTTGGGAGGAGTGGCTTCCTTCTAGCTCCATCTTCCTTTCAGGTAGCTGTTGAGAGCAATAAGGTCCTCCCTGAGCCTTCTCTTCTCCAGACTGAACACCCCCAGGTCCTCAGCCATTCCCCGTCACACTTGTGCTCCAGGCACTTCACCAGCTCTGTTGCCCTTCTGTGACCCACTCCAGCACCTCAGTGTCTCTCTTGCAGTGAAGCGCTCAGAACTGAACACAGGATTTGAGCTGCAGCCTCACCAGTGCTCCGTACAGGTGGATGATCACTGTCCTGGCCCTGCTGGCCACACTATTTCTGATACAGACCAGTATACTGTTGGCTTTCTTGGCTGCCTGGGTGCAAGCTGGACCATGTTCAACACCCTCACCTTCCGTGAGCAGCTTTCCAGCCACTCTTCCCCAAGCCTGTAGTGTTGCATGGGGTTGGTGTCGCCCGTATGCAGGACCTGTCACTCTGCCTTGTTGAACCTCATTCCATTGGCAATAGCCCGTCAATACAGCCTGTCCAGATCCCTCTGTAAAGCCTTACTCCACTCAAGCAGATCAACAGTTCTGCCCAAAGAAGAATCACCTCTGATAAGTTTGAACTCCCGTGTGCCCAGAACAGCATGATTTACAAAACAACCTGATCCATCTCTGATAGGTTTGCTTTTCCTCTGAGTTAAAATGAGAAAAGTAGTTTAGGTCCATCTGATAGATTGGAAGTGTGAAAAGTGCAGAGAGGAGAAGGGAGCATGCTGTGCTGGCCAGTCTTCCATAGAACACACCCTTTAAGAGGCAGAGAGCTGGTTTAGTCACTGCCTCCTCACATTATCGTGGTGGCCAGAGCAGAAACTGGTCCCCAGAACTGCAAGTGCATCCCTAGTCTTTGCTAGTGGCAGTGCAGCAATTCACTGCCTTTTTCTTAGGGCATGGAACAAATCTGCAGTTCAGCCTTAAGGAAAGGAAAGTTTGTTAGATGGACTATTAGCTACAACCTTCAAAACAAAACTTATTATATTGTCACAGAATGCCTGTAGATTTATGAGATTTATGTAGATTATTTGCAAATAGAATAAGTTAATCACAGTAGTGCTTGTTTGTTTGTGTAAGGATTTGTAAAACCAGTAGTAAAGCGTTGATGTGAGTTGGGTTTTTTTAACTTGAAAATCCATTAGATCTGGTTCTGGGTCTAGCTTCCTTCTTTAAAATGACCTGTTCCGGAATACATTCAAGAAGCTAGGAGTTGGTTAAACATGATTAAGACTTTAGGAGTCACAGCCACAAGTGTTTCCAAGTATCATTCAGGTACGAAGTTTGACCTTCACTATAGTTGTTCTTTAGCTGCAGTGATCTTCCATAATTTTTACAAAAAATACATGATAAAAGTTATAGCATTACATAGAGCTAGCTAGGGAAAAAAAAAAAAAAAAAAAAAAAAAAAAAAAAATAAATTAATTTAAAAAAAAAAAAAAAAAAAAAAAAAAAAAAAAATAAATTAATTTAAAAAAAAAAAAAAAAAAAAAAAAAAAAAAAAATAAATTAATTTAAAAAAAAAAAAAAAAAAAAAAAAAAAAAAAAATAAATTAATTTAAAAAAAAAAAAAAAAAAAAAAAAAAAAAAAAATAAATTAATTTAAAAAAAAAAAAAAAAAAAAAAAAAAAAAAAAATAAATTAATTTAAAAAAAAAAAAAAAAAAAAAAAAAAAAAAAAATAAATTAATTTAAAAAAAAAAAAAAAAAAAAAAAAAAAAAAAAATAAATTAATTTAAAAAAAAAAAAAAAAAAAAAAAAAAAAAAAAATAAATTAATTTAAAAAAAAAAAAAAAAAAAAAAAAAAAAAAAAATAAATTAATTTAAAAAAAAAAAAAAAAAAAAAAAAAAAAAAAAATAAATTAATTTAAAAAAAAAAAAAAAAAAAAAAAAAAAAAAAAATAAATTAATTTAAAAAAAAAAAAAAAAAAAAAAAAAAAAAAAAAGATAATAAAAAAAAAAAAAAAAAAAAAAAAAAAAGGATTATTAAAGGAAAAAGTCACTGACTTTCCAGTAAAATAAATGAAAATAACAAATGGTTTTATCTCTTAAAGTAATGAAAAATTGAACAGAAGCTTCCCATTTAGGAAGACTCAGATGTTTTCTATTAAAGCTGCTAAAAAGCTTAAACAACTATTTCAGAACCTGCCAAATGACATCCATCTGCATAAGTTAATGAAATATAAATGATCATTTCCAATAGTTCTAAAAAGGTATTAATTCAAAAGTTGATATATTAAGCATTCTTCTTAATCAGTTCTTACCCTTCATCCTTCACAATTCAGTTGATATTCTTCATCTCACTGTACGTTACAACACACAGTGTTTCACACCTAATGCATGCTGAAACCACAGATATCCCTACACACTCTGGCAATGCCAGCCTGAACTCCTGGCGAGTTCCATGCTACCTGCATGCTACATTGCCTCTTGAAGGAGTCTGTTTTCTCAATTGGTGAAATTGCACAGCTTTTTTTTTTGGCAAGGCTTTTTCAGTAGAGTGACATGATGTGAAATAGAATAACCTGATGAAATACAATAAGTTAATAATAGTGTTGTACACAGAGCACCTTTCATCATGACAGATCCCAAAGAGTTTTACAGACTGTACATATAAAAATCATTCTTCACCCACCATTGAAGTTCAGTTACTGCTGGAGAAGAATGGGTAGCCATATCATGCCAGGAATAACAGCTTTTTTGAGTAAGGGAAGTTAAGAAAAATGTCTCCATTTAAAACAATAATGGGAATATTTAGGAAGGCCAAATATAATTACTAGCATTTGGGCAACATGTTTAAAGGATTTCTTGTAAATACATGAATCAATAGTAGGGGTATGGGTGTCTGTAATTATATTATTTGCCACAAGGTCTTATGGCTTCTTCGTGCCTTTTCTCAGAAACACCACCTTACCCAGTAAAAAAGAAAAGAAAAAAATTATTTAAGGATTATTTCAAAATTTACTCAAAGGAGAGAATGCCATTTAATCACTAAAACCTGTCTTCAAAATACTAATTTTTTGGTCGAGAATACTGAACAATTCTAGCTTTTCCATCAGTGTAATTCAAACAAAAACATATTTTGAGTAAGTCCAGGTAGAATTATGTCGTATCAGAATCTGAATCAGAGTTTCATGCAGTGCAGTACAACTCAGAGTCAAGACTGGTGTTTTAAGCATCAGAATATCAAAGACAATGGAACTGTGAGTTATAAGCGTTTACAGTATAGATCTATCACTCTCAATTTCAAAAATACAATTAAATTGCCATAAGTCATCCAAGCCATGGCAATTGACTGTATGTATTCTGTAAGCCTTTACAAGTTGAAAAATCATTCAAAAGAATTTAAACTTTTTCCTTTGTAGATTTAAGTGTATTTGCTGTGGGCTAATAGCACTTACCATCAATGAGTTCATTTGATGTGATGCGCACTTTGCAGCCTGAGCATGTGCTCTTGCATCCCATGCTTGCATCATCACATATCATTCATGTGCAAAGAATTACTGAAAAATAAAACCAGTCCTATCAGGATAGAATAGCATCCTCTGTTTATTGGTACTGACTGCAGTATGTAAATCATCATCAGTGATTTGTTTGATACCATCTATGGAGTAAATCTAGCCATATATGAACGAGGAATTTGTTAATTTCTTCTTGAAAACTTGGAAAATTGTTGTAAACTGACTGGGAAGTAAATAAGCACATGATTGGTACATTTATTACCTGAAGGGTTATGAATGAAGAGTAACAGTTAATGGCAGTAGGTTAAACTGGCAGTGAATTATCCATACACAGGGATTATCCCACTGCTTGTCAATATTGATTCAACAGAAAAGGAAAGTAAACCTACAGTAATGAGGTTTGTGAAGTGAGGGTGAAGAAGGTCAGACATAACAATAAGAAAGTCCACACTGAGAGGTAAGGAATATGGGTTGGAAGTACTAAACTGATTCAGCCTGAAAATATTGCAACTGGAGAATCTAGAGTTTCTTGAAATTAGGATATCTGAAAGGCTGTAACTATGGGCAGTGGTTCAGATACACATAATGTGATCTAGTACCTAAATAAAAGGTATATTTCAGGCCTAGAAACTTGTAGAAGAACAGAAAGCAATAAGGGGCAGCAGAGGCTGAGTTACAGATCAAGCCGAAAAACTAAACTGATCTGCAGCTCATACAGGAGAGCTGACTGTGCTGGGTAATAGCCACAGAGTTCTCTTAAGTTTGATACTATCTGAAAAGAGCATCATTCCTGTGGATTTTTTTTTTTTTCCCACTGTTATAAGGAAATTCCCTCATCCCCTCTCTACTTGAGGCCTCGCTTCAATTCCTATCTTACTGATATCATGGAAGTTATCTTCATGCTATGGTTGTAAACCTATTCCACTTGTATCAGATTTCACTCTCCAGCACCTTCCAGTCTTCCAATCTGCAAAAAAGCCCTACAGACTGTGAAAAAGGAAATAAATCTTTTTCATAGAATTTTTTGCCAATTCTACAGAATTTTCCAGCTTGAAAAAGCTCCCAACAAAGACAGTACTTGGGGGAAAACATGCAGTAATTAAGGCTTTAGTCTATGATCATGAAAGCTTCAATTCGTACCCTACTCAAGCTCAGATCACCTGCTTGATCCCAGCATTGTTCTGGCTCTCATTCCTCATCCTTAAGATGGATTTAATAGTCCCTCCTTACATCACAGAAGTCTTGTGAGAATAAATATGCTACAGATGGTAAAGTACTCAGACATTAGAGTCCTGAGGGCCAGAGGAAATCAAAAGTTATATCCATATGTCTGTCTTTGGAATAATTTGAAATTGAATGGACAAAATTTTCAGAGAACACGCTAGAGACAATTGCCTAACAGCACATATTTTAGTCAATTAATTTTAATCCTCATTATGCTTCTGAATTGTTCTTGAGTGGTTTAGGAACACAAGAATTCCCACCCTATAGGAATGTGTAGTAGAAGTTTAGTGGCACTGCAGCAGGGCGAGCAGTGCAGTGCACATCCTCCCCCAGTGCCAACCTCCTAGCTCTTTCCTGTGCATACAAGGCTGCTTTCCACAGCTAGTGGGTTTTGCATGTATACATTGTTCAGTTGATCACGTATGAAGCTTAATCTGAAATGTAATTTTCTAGACTGTTTTCCCTTTTTAAGATATTTCCAGGTTTGCCCTGGGACTTACTAGAGGGTTAAAGATCCCAGTGGAAAGGATGGGATGTTTTTCTCAGAATAGGAATCAAAATGAGCCCATTACCATAAAGCTGTTGCAAACATGGATGGAATTAATGAGTATGTCATCCCACAAGAAGTATCTCACCATCAGCCTGCCCATCTAATATATTTTAACAGTGATGCTCTTTGTGTGGTAGTGCTTATCCATATGTTAGCTAGTACATTTATACACTTAACCTATTTTCTAAGACTAGACAGTATCTCTGTTTGAGTGGATTTGGGATTTGGTGCAAGTATTTACAAATATTTACAAACAGGGACTTGCTTTCTTCCAGTGAATAGTACTATGTCTGCATTTCTAATCTGGAGTTTCCTCTTTCAGTGATAGACTTCCTATTTTTCAACACTCTGGTTTGACCAAAAGGCATTTTTTTTTTTTCTTGATTAAATCTGTTTTCTTTAAACCAGCTTTTCATCAGGAAGAGTCATTCATGCTCAAGATCACTTTCTTGTTACAAAACTGCTGACCTTATCAACACACTTATTGTTGTTAATTCTTACAACAGCTTTGAGATCATTATCCTCTTACTGAGCAGCTAGGTTGTGGAAGCAAGGACAGACAGAATATATGATACTCAAAGAAATCCACTAGCAGAAGGCAGATTAAAATCCAGATTCCTTGTCACATATTTAGATTGTGCCTTTTCCTTACTAAATTACTCTGTTGTCTAGTGTACTAATGCAGTACAGTGCTTCTTCCAGCACTTGAGTTTTGGTCCAGCATTTCAGAGGAACCTAACTATAATAATTATGGCTGAACCTTCTTGAGTTTTGTGGAGAGGCCAAGAGAAGAACTGAAAAAATGGTTAAAGCACATCCCTGGGAGCAGTGCATGGGTTTGATCCTCAGTAAGGTGAAGGTGCCCAAACAGATCACCAGGCAGTAGCTAACTAAGCTTAAACCTGTCTTACTTTACAGAAATAATCTGAAATTATCCCCCTTTAATTTGAATGCTGGTTTCTTTTCTAGGAGAAGTGGGTATGGCTTCCGCATAGAGTTATCTGCAAAACTCTACAATGTGGTATAGAAGACTTTTTTATTATTATTCTTTATGGGAAAAAAGAAAAAAAAAGAACAACTATAGTCTTGGCTACTTTTTTCTATTAAATATGTCTTGGCACTTGCCTAGGTTATGGAGTAATCACTTGTACAACATCATCCTTTAAACAGGTCAGCCAAAACTCTCTATCCAAATACACTCTAAGCATTGCTCAGATCTCAGAGTTTTACTGTTGGATTCTGTCTCTCTAATGGTCTGAATCAAAACTCTGGATACATCCAAATACCCTGAAGCGATGGTATTGCAAATGCAGATCTAGTGTATCTGGCACAAGTGTTTCATTTTCAGCTAAGGCTTCTTTCTTCTTGTTTTTCCCCCCTTCAATTAAAGCAAAAGCACATTGTTATTTTGTGAATTCTAGAAGAGTTTATTTTCAGGATATTCATATGTGGGTGATACTCATATGTGAAAAATGATAAACTGATTAACTTGCAATGCACCTTGAGTGAAACCAACAGAGAAGAGCAAAACATGGAAATTAAGCATGTGTGTTTTGTAAAGAAAACCTGTGGGTGGTTTTATTTCCCCAGGTTTTAGGTAAGGCTTTGCTGCCCCATAAATCAATGAAGGCAAGGTCCTAGTGCTCAAGCCTATTTTATGAGCTACAGTTACAGAGGGTTTTTATGTGTAGAAGGATGAGCACCAAGGGTTTGAAAGAGACCTCTCGGGAAGTATAGTAGTTGTGACTATTTGAGGTTATCACATTATGTACAATGGTTATTGTTTTTTTGTGACTGATATTTGGCTTTCTATCTTGAAAACAGAGTCAGAACTCTAATTAATCCTGAACTATCACAGTGATAAATTTTCCAGAGGATATGCAAACTGAGAATAATTTTTCCATGCTTTTTTAAAGTCTCCCCTTAATTTCTTTTTTAACTCTGTATTGTTGCCACAGAGAAGTATAGGATAAGATCTCAGTATTTGTTATGTCTTGCCCTCCAGGATATAATTTTTCATAACTATCTTTAATTGAATGAAATTAATTTTCCTTTATAAGTCTACAAAATATGAGGTATGCTCAGATGCCTAAGTATATACAGTAATATTTGTGTTAACCCAGGTCTAGTTTTGTGACTGAGCTGGAACAGCATACCAGAGCTTGGTTTTGGCATACTGGAGTCTGTCTTCTGGCCGCAGGTATTTATATTCCAGCATTTCCTTTCATGAAAAAATTAACTTCATATTTACAAATTATTCTTTGCGTAATGACAAAAAGGATTTATAGATACTTTCTTCTTCTATTGTTACCATTTTAATTGCCTGTTGAGCACTTAAATTTGCTCTTTTTGCATTGCTCTCTCCCTCTATCATTCCTGCAGTGGTAGCTTGGGTGTCCCATTCGCCTCACAAAAAAATGTTTCACATTACCACAGATCTCAGCTTCACCTTTTTCTCCACTGTGCCTTGATCCATCCTCACCACTGTGTCCATCAGGCTGACAAACATAGGCTAGAGTGACAGCTTTAATTCTGTGAAGGGTGGTGCCAGGAAATGAAAAATATATTATCCCAAACTGGTTACGTCTTCTCTAACAACCAGCAATCTCAGTGCTTCACCTTGCTCTCTGTCTTCTCTTTTCACCACTTCTGCTTTCCCTTTTTTTCTCATCCCATCCACACTCACAGAGTGAGGGGTTTATGCCAAAAGCAGCTTTCTCTGCTTTAGCTGTAGCGCACCTGCGGGTTTTGATAAATAAATTGCATTCAGGCAGATAGGAAAGCATGGTGCTGCCCAGAGGACTGCTCTGGCTGAGCGTTTTAACTGGTTTGCTGTCTGTGGCATGCTGGCAGAGTGCTGCTTTTTCCCACAGCTGAGCACTGACTCCCATGTCTGGGGTTGAAGACTCTCAAGCAAGGCTTGACGTTTCATAGAATCATAGAATAGTTAGGGTTGGAAAGGACCTTAAGATCATTTAGTTCCAATCTCCTTGCTGTAAGCAGGAACACCTCACACTAAACCATCTGATTTAACTGGTGTCAGAGCCAGTGGTAGCACTTTTGTACTGGAGTAATGCCTGCAGTTCCCTCTGAGGTCCTGTGCACTAAGTACTCTACCTAAATTTAGATGGTAGATTTAGATTAGGTATGAGGAAGAAGTTCTTTCCTGTGAGGGTGACACTGCAACAGGTTGCCCAGAGAAGTTGTACCTGGCAGTGTTCAAGGCCAGGGTGAACAGGACTTGGAGCAACCTGGTCTAGTGGAAAGTGTCCCTGCCCATGGCAGGGGTTTGGAAATGGGAGATCTTTAAGGTTCATTCCAACCCAAACCAGCCTGTGATTCTGTGATTCTATGAAGCACTGTACAAACGTAGCTCTCACTCAAATAAATCAATCTTTTTTGCTATGTTTTTTTTAATTTAGCCCAAGTATCAAAGAAGTTAGTACAATCTATGCATGAGACCATGAGAAAGGAGATATACTTCTTACATTCCCATGCTGGAAACGCCAAAATCTGACCATAAGTTTTGCTGCTTTTTTTTAAGTCCTAGTTGTTATTGGCATGATTCATTTTTTGTTTTGTAATAGTACCCAGATGTCCCAATCAGGGTCCTGCTGTGCTTAACATCATACAAGCATATAAGAAGAAACAGGCTTTGCTCTGCAGAACTTAAAATTTAATTTAGGAAGCAAATGTAGGATCTTAAATAAGGTGAGATGAGCATCAGGATGACTGGTTACTGTAGGCTGGCACTGTTTACTGAAGAACAGAGGTAAATAATGCAATGGGACTGCTATGATACAGGAGAGCATTGGTCAGTGCCCACTGTGGCTCTGTCATCAGCCATCAGGTTGATGTGCCAGGAGTAAGTCCTGAACCAGGACTTGAACTTCGTAAAATTAATTCAGTAGACAAAGCTGCGCAGACTGAATTGGAAGCATATAACTTGATTAGGGTTTTTTTTGTCTATGGCCATAATGAAGGGACAAAGTAATGTTGATAGATGTGAGGAACAAAAGCTGTAGAAAAGTATTAAAAGGAAAAAAAGGCTCCCTGGTGCAGCAATCAAGGGGTAAATCCTCATTCAAGCAGGAGATAGTCTGCTTGCAGTAAGGACATAGTAATGAAGACTAGAACTTCATTCTAGAAAGAATGAAAGAGAGGAATGGGGTTTCAAAAGGTTAGGCATATTCCCCTTTGGATCTGAAACACCTAGTGTCCTATTTTCTATTCATGAAACACTAAGTACTGTATCAAGTTTATTATTTTATTAATAAAACATGTCCTTCTAACAGACCACGTAAGTAATTTCTGGGAATACATCGTTTTGACTAGTGTATGGAGGAAAGTGGTGCTTTTCATTTAATTGACCATTTGGTGGCAGTACACGTTAGCAGCACTCTCTCATTTTTGGGATGATACCAGTTACTCGTTACGGTTTTATCTCAACTTTGTTCCTCTCAAATATATCAAATGCAGAAGCCAAATCTTGGTATACAAACTTTTCTTCTAAGGGCCTATTCTTAAAGCCCACTAAGAGAAACCCGTAAATGGGACATTCATGTGAAGAAAATGTATGCTGAAATGTTCATTAACATTTCATAGTACAGCTTTCAGCTGCAATGAAAACAGTTCAGTTTGGCTTCCTATCATTGTTCCTTCTAAGGGACTGTGACCTGTTAATCATAGGAGCTGTGCTTATCATGAAGAACGGACAATATGCTGGAGTTGCATACTTGGAAAAAAAAAATAAAATAAAAAAAGAAAAAAATAGGGGAAGGGAAGGGAAGGGAAGGGAAGGGAAAAAGGAAAGGAAAGGAAAGGAAAGGAAAGGAAAGGGCAAATTAAATAAAATAAGGCATGCACACAAAGAATAAAATCCACCTATACGGAAAAAGCCATGGCCAGTATTTTTTCAAGGACTCCCTGCTGTCCTTGGTGAGAGTGTGTGTTACCACACTCCTACAACACAAAGTACACTACGCCCTGAGTGAACAGTTTTATCTGGTACAGTTTAGAGAGACGCACAATATCCTGTTTTTAATGCAGCACAGGTGTTGGCAGATCGAGTTACCAAGTCTCATTAAATCATATGTATATAGTCATGAAATCAATTTTCTATTTCTTATACTTGCATACTAGATCAAATTGTTAAAATTAAGAGGAGGGAGGTGAAAAGGGGCCAGCTATGGTGCTTGCAGGGGTTGATACTTGCTAATCTCTGTTTTGATCCAAGCAATATTTCATTTGACTGTTTATTTTCACTAAAATGCTTTTTGAACTTATTTATTGAGCTATGGTACTTCTTGGGAAGTGTTTCTGGCTGTGGACAAATACCATCTGCACTAAAGTAAACTTGTATATAAAAAAGCTCATTAGTACAAACTGAAACCAGGAAAGGATCCTAGAAAGGGCCTGAGGAGGGAACCTGTAAGAGTAATGGCGGGATGGAAGGGCAGAAGGACACTGAGCTTCAGGATTTTTATAACAGTGCAGCTTCAAACTAAACAACACGAAGGCAGCTTTTATTAACATTTCTGTGTGCTCTGAAGCAAGCTGCAGCCACCTGCGTATTATTATTGGAAGCAAGAGAATTTCTGTAACACAGACATGGAGGAGCAGAATGCACAAATTGTGTATCGCATACATATGATATATGTAAATATATAAGGACAGTAATAGCTATATATATATAAAAAATATATATATAAATATATATATATAAAGGAGAATATAAGCTCTGCATTTTCAAGTCTATGAATTTCAAAAATTTAATTTGATATGAGCATTTGATATGAGCACCCAAGTTAACAGTCTTGGGTTTGGAAGTTCCTCACTTTTCACCAAGAGCTACAGGTGCACACTGGTTTGCAGTAGCTGTTGGCGTAGCTAAGTGCTTGAATAAAGAACTGGTTGTTTAATTTGCTCGTCTCTGGTTTGACAGTCTGGCTTCCTGTATTTTATAGTGTTTACATTTTCTTAGTATAGAGCATGTATAAAACCTCATACCACCACTCTGCAGTAGATAAGTGTTACCACTCCTGGGTTTTGGGTTCTAGAAGTGAAAGAACTAAGCTGTTAAAAATACTGCAATGCCGTACAATGGTCAGAAATCTCGAAATAGCCACAGTTGTAGGGTAGGACGCTACAGTAATTTCTGAGTCAAATCATCAATATCCTTCTTGCTTTTACATCCAGTTAGTATATTATACCGAGAACACCATCTGATGTGGTTCAGATTCTAGTCATTAATTTAAAGCATAGGTTTTTTCAGTAACAACACAATTCAAACTACTGGATATCCTTGAAAGTTGATTGGTATTTTCTGAAGAGGTTTGGACATGCTTAGCTTTATTAGCAGTAGTTGTGGTGTTTGAGTACTACCTGCAAATACTTGTTACTACCATTGGGAATATCCAAGTTACTGTAAGGCAAAGAAGGCTTGGGAGTTTTCACTGAAGATTTCAACTGCAGAACAAGCAGAGCTGCTACCTTCTCCTCCATCTCAGCAGCTGTGAAAGAGCTCTCCTTTGTCTCCTAAAAATGAAAATATTTCACTAGCTAAGGAAAGGTTATTAAAGATTACAGTTTCAATAGTTAAAAGTAAGATAAGCAATCTAGCAGGCACTAATTTAATTTGAGCTGTTGTTTGTAACAGATGGTGCCTGATTTCTTAATATGCATGTACTTCAATCAAAAGAGTGATCTGTGATGTAAACAGGGAGGTCATGCTGGAAGACAGATAGACCCATTGCACATTTACGCAGTTGTTCTGTCTTCATAAGGAAGAAGGTGAGTTCCCTGAGCTGGCCTATGCCAGGACTTTGTCACATGAACTAGTTATAGCAGAGCCATGTGTTAGCTTGGCGGCTCTGTACTTGTTCCTTGCACAGCATACTCTCCAATAAGTACGAACTTCTGCTCCGTTAAGGAGTGAATTTCCTGAAGAGCAGGCACTAGGATAATCATGAGCAGCCCTGTACCCACACCGTGCTTGCAGTGGCTTGATCATGTGCCAAGAACCAGAATAAATTTAAAATCCTGCTGAAGACAACCCAGCTTCTGTTTCTAGCATGAGCTGGCTTACCCATAGCCTTAGATTTTCCTGCTGTCTGCAGAACCTCCCATAATGTATGAAAACTATAATCTGCTTTATGTTCACTAAGATTTTGTATTGTGATAGTCATAATGGTTAAGAACAAATCAACTTTCATAGTAAAGAAACACTTTATATCTGTTTTTCACCTTTACAATGATATAAATCAAAGAGTTTTATATCTATTTTTGTTATTTTCACACTGCTGAAACACTGTAAATAATCATAGGGTTTGTTTGGGCTTTCCCAACCGTATCCCCCAGTTTTTCAAATTAATGAGTCTGTCTATGAGAATTTGTAATTCCAACATGTGTCTACTATTTGCTGAGTTGGGGTACAGGTATCTTTAAGTAACATGATTCTTGGTCTAGGGATAGAGAAACTACAAACTTTTACCTTGGAGGAGTCCTGGTGAACAAAATTATTTTGTATTTTAAAGAAATCCTTGTCTTCTCACCTGTAGTAGCCTCATAGGCTCATACTGCTTGTGCTTTGCTCTTGCTCATGGTTGTAAGATTGTTTGGATCAATGCTGTAAAGATCAATTCCTACCACTGCCTCAGCAGTGAAAATATGTGTTGGCTACTGCTGTTTCTGCTTTAAACCATCCACATCACATTGCTTTGATACGTGGCTGCGTTGCTGTGATGAAACACGTGTTCCTTTTGACTATGGAAGTCTACTAAAGGCCATGTTAACGGCTGCAGTTAATGATCAATGACGGAATGAAGTCAGTAGCACAGTCCTATGAGCTGTTATACTGGTCTGAGCTTTTTCTGATGAATCAGAAAACAATCTGAAATAATGACTCTGCTGGACAAGAAGAACATGCATGCTAAGGCATGGGCTTAAGCTCCTATATTCTGTCCTTGTGGAGAGACACACTGTCCTTGTATACAGCAGGAGGGAAAGTATACCACCCCATTTATGTCTATGTGGGAAAAGAAATACAAGCACTAGGGTCTTCACTTCTGCTACTGTTTCGTTTAACCTTGAAGTAGGATGTTGGGCCTCAGTTCAGGGATGATACCAATGAGCAGCACCAGAAAGTGCTCTGAATGACCCCGTTTTATAATCAGTAATTAGATAGTTTTAACACTCCTGTTGGACCTTTGTTTGGCTAATACTGGCTTGACACAAAACAGAAAAAGAGGTTGTAATCCAATCTCTCTGCATGTACATTTTAATCCTTTTCATTACTGTAAAGGGCATCCAGTACATCTGTCTCTCTACCCCTTCACTACTCAGCCAGGTGGGAGTGAAGGGCTTTTCTGGTGACCCTGGTGACTCAGAACCCATCCAAAAGTGTTGCTGCTGTCTGTACACTTACAAAATTTATGTGAGTCTTAAGTTATCAAAAACTCTGTCTCTGCAGCAGTCAATGCAAGTGCCCAGTGAGGTGGGGACATGTCTTCTCTGTGTGGCATCATTGTGAAAGCATTGTGTTTTAACCAACAGGAAGGGTAAACACAAATGAGGAGAGAGGAAAGTGGAGTTGCCTCTGCTGACATGATCTCTGCTGCTTTCACTGAGTGGGAGGAGAGAGGTTAATAGGAAATGAAGGAAAAAATACTGGGACAGAGACCAAGGGACTTGTCCTGAAGGCCATTCATGCCTACATTCTCCAGCATGACAGGAACAGGAAAGGCTGGAGAGTCCAGGAAAGGGGAGAAATTTTAGTACTTATATACTGTAGGCTTAATCCATTTTAGATAATGGGTTTTCGAAACCTTTCAGATGTCTAGTACCTCAGTGACACCTGGTATCCCAGCATGAAAACCAGAACCCCCAATTAGTTGTCTATTAATTGTCCTTGCAAATTTAGGCATCTTAGTGACAGCAAAAACCTAAGAGTAAGCTAAGCCAGGAGCTACCTTGTGTCAGTCAGCATACAGCTGCTAGGAGTCAGCCAAAAATGAAACCCCAAGGATATTGTGTATCTTGGAGCTTGCCCTTTACTCAGGACTGCAAGAAATTGCTTTTATGTACTTGATATGTACAGCCAGAACCCTCTCTGAAAGGTATATGTCTCTAAAGAACAGGACAGGGCTTATTTGCTCCTTCTAAAAGCCAGAGCTTGTTCTGTGCCCTTCAAAAGTCGTGAGAGAGCTCAGGGGAAACAGTCTCAATCCTTTCCTCATTTGAAAATACTTCCATTCCTCTTTACCCACTTTACAGGAGATAGAGATCACCAGGAGTTTACCTAATCCTGATAGGCTGATGTGGGGGGTAGAAACAGACTCAGCTCACTTGGAGAATGATGGTTCTGTGCAGAAAATATGAAAGACTAACTCTATAGTCTGGTGGTTAGTCTTAGAGCTAGGGAGCATAGGTATGGTGCCTGTTTCCGTGATTGCTCCTGTATTTTATCTATTTCATCTAAACAGACACTGTCTGGGGAGAAAGAAACAGAACTCCAAACTTTTCCTACTGAGCTGAGCCACTTTTCCACTTAATTACTGAATCATGTTTGGCCCCACAGACCTTGAGGTCTTGTCAGTGCAGTGACATAGTGGTGGACCGTATATCTGCCCAGACCAGTTTATAGTCTGGTGACAGGACACTTCCCTCTAAAGGATGAGTTGTAGCCCTCAATCATCTCATAAAGAAGAGGGAACTAAACTTGATTGTCCATGTCAAGATGGGTCAACATAGATAGGCAAATTTAGCAATTTTGGAGAAAAATTTAAATTGAAAAAAGTCAACTGCCTTTTAAGCTCAGGCTCCAGGTTAACCTACATCTCCAGGGGTAGGCAGGTATTTTCAGTGTCATGCTTTAAGCTCCTAGATCCCAAATGAAGTGCATAAGTCCTCTTTTGGATCTGGCCCAAAGTCATGGTTAGATCTGAACATAGCATTTACATTAAAAGTCACTGTTTTCTCACCTTAGTTTTGGGTGCAAAGTTCATTGAGTTCATGAACATAAGCCAATGATCATGAAAGTTTGGCGCATACAAGCTAAGGTGATTCAGAGAGCTGTGGATCTGGCAGACCTACAGTGCTCAGTTTCTACAGTTCACACATCCCCAAAGCAGGAGAGGTTATATTTTCCTCCCCCAAGCATCAGCCTGAGCACAGCTCCATGCAGAGAGCTGGGAGGAAAGTGAAAGATAGAGCTCACTGGTAACAGTGAGCCTGTAAATGCTCACCATAAGATTGAAGATCTGCCTGCTAGCACTGCCTAAACCTCTGTGCACATGGAGCTGCATTTCAACCAACCTGCAAGATATTTGTGAGCACAGCATGTAATATCCTGGCACTGCAGGTGATGGCTTACAGGTGGTAGAGGAGACCCTAACATACACGTTGAAAGCACCTTTGCACAATATTAGCCACTGCGGCACACAGTGCAGACAGGTGACAGAAATGCACCTGCAGTTCTTACTTACATGTCTGTATGCATTTATGAGGAAGCTGCGAGGGTGAATGATAGAAACAGCAGCTGGAAGGGTTCTCTAGAGATCATCGAGTCACACCTCCCACCTGAAGCTTGAAACTGTGGAGTTCTCTCCAATGCCTCACCCTTAGTGTTCCTTTCACGCTGACAGACTCAGACATGCAGAGTACCATTTGGGCTGTGCAGTGCAAAAGCCAAATAAATGCCTAAACAAAAAAAAGAATAGAAATGTCAGGAAAGAGCCTCTAGTTTTAAAATGCATGCCAAGGTTCTCAGGTAGTCTTGCTGTGACTGGAATATGTGGAGCTTTTTGCTATTAACCTCAAGATGAATGGCTTGTTTTAAAGACAGTAAAAATGCCACATTGTGCAGGTGCCTGTATGTGTGGCTAGATTTCTCAGGAGGACATCAAGGGCTGTAGCCACAGCGCTGACACTCCTTGGTGCTCTGCGCTGTCTGTGGCATGCGAGGGGGAAGCAGCTGCAGTCCTATTGAGCCATTTCCAAAGGTCCTCCTCCCCATTGCTGCCCTGTTCGCCTCCAGACCTCTGTACCTGAAACTGCAGACTGGAGGTTTCTAAACAAAATGCCAACTGAATAGAGCAGAAACTAGTAAATGAGCAATAAAGGAATCTGAACACCAGAGGGCAATTAGAAAAGAAGCTGAAATGGGAATAATTAGATAATATAATTCTACAGGAATAGTTGATCTTAGTTAATGCTATTGACTGTTTATGATAAACAGAACAAATGGCTTGTCAAAGTACTGCTTTTTTTTCTATGGTTTGATAGATCAAGGTTACTTACTGTTAGAACCACAACATTATGCTTTGTTTCCAACTGATGAAGGAATAAGATTGATTCGAAACATATGGTCAAAAATACTGCAGCTCTTTGTTTGCATCTGTTATACTTTTACTTGTTAGTAATTGGTTCACAAGTTGCTTTTCTATTTTTTGCTGTATTTTTTTAACTATATTAAGTGAAAACAGAGACTTTTTAGCAGATGCACAAATGAGAGGATAAACATATCAGAAAGCTTTGTAACTGTGTTTTTTTCTCCAGTTTGTTTTTTATCTCTTGGACTACACAGGATTTCCTGCTGGTGAACATGGACGTAAAGCCTTTTTATTGGATCACCTGGACCTAGTGAGATCTGACATCTTGCAATAGCATTTTTCAGAGAAATAAGCTTTTCAGAGACCCATAAGTAGTAGCAACTTTTCTGTGGCATGTCTGTATTTCCAGAAGGGTTTGAAGAAAGTCCCAGAGTGTTTAACTTAAAGCCAAGGCACTGTCACATAATTAGTTCTCTGAAAGCACCTTCAAACTGTTAGCAGCCCATCACTTGAAGGCAACTCTTCAGGATGCAGTGCAGTGTATTAGCAACATTTTCATGTCTTTATTCTCTTGTTAGGCCATGAAGAACAGCTAATCACAACCCCATGATCTGTGAGTGTATACCACAGCAGGCCTAAAAGGCAGTGGAAATTACAATGTGTGTGCTTCAGTACAATCAATTTTGTTTGTTATTTTAGAGACATGATTCCTGTTTACGGCAATCAAGCCATCATGTTACACAGAGTAAATCAATAGGGTGATAATGTAGATGTTTACTGTACTTAGAGACTTGCCTGTGACCATGTCTAGGACACACCATATCCTACAATGCAATGCTCTTCATTTTTATTTGACTTTGGATCAAGGTTGACATAACTCACAGGTACTAGCAAATCCCACCATGCTACAAAATGCAACATTCTTAAGAGATACATCTGGTACATATTTATGGTGAGCAGAATAAGGACTTGTTTCAATTATGCATGTGGATTAGCTCTTTGAAGAAAAAAAAAAAAAGTAGGTGTTACCTCATGCCCATATAAATCCAGTGGTAAAATGTGCCTAAACCAAAACCCCCTTTATGTGCTGTTACTTGTACACAGACATTAACATGTTTCAAGCACAGTTCTGATCAAGACACGTAGACATATGTTGCTATGAATCTTGGAGAATGCACTGTGCTTACATCTTTTAAGATATACAACAATTCCTGTGACAGATTTATGTTGTGCCAGAAAGGGATATGGATATCCTGTGGACACAGAACAATATATTTTCATCAAAGACAGAAAGGTAGATGAGCAAGTTACTATTGGCTAACATAGAATCATAGAATAGAATCACAGAATAGAATCACAGAATCATAGAATAGAATCAACTAGGTTGAAAAGAGCTTTAAGATCATCAAGTCCAACTTTTACCCCAGAACTACAAGACCACCACTGAATCATGTCACTGAGGGCTTCAAATATGCAGTTTTTGAACACTATTCATAGAATCATAGAATAGTTAGGGTTGGAAAGGACCTTAAGATCATCTAGTTCCAACCCCCCTGCCATAAGCAGGGATGGTGATTCTGCCACTGTGCTGGGCAGCCTGTTCCAATGCCTGAGCACCCTCTCAGTGAAGAAATTTTTTCTAATATTCAATTTATATCTCCCCTGGGGCAGCTTGAGGCTGTTTCCCCTTCTCCTATTGCTTATTCCTTTGAAGAAGAGAGCAGCCACCTTCTGTCTCCATCTTCCTTGCAGTAGTTGCAGAGAGCAATAAGGTCTCCCTGAGCCTTCTCTTCTCCAGACTATATATCCCCATGTTCCTCAGCCATTCCCCATCACACTTGTGCTCCAGGCACTTCACCAGCTCCATTGCCCTTCTCTGGACTTGCTCCAGCACCTCAATGTCTTTCTTGTAGTGAAGCATCCAGAACTGAACACAGGATTCGAGGTGCAGCCTCACCAGTGCCCAGTACAGGTGGATGATCACTGCCCTGGCCCTGCTGGCCACACTATTGCTGATACAGGCCAGGATGCTGTTGACCTTCTTGTCTGCTGGGGCACAAGCTGGATCATGTCCAGCTCCATCAATCAGCACCCCCNGGTGGATGATCACTGCCCTGGCCCTGCTGGCCACACTATTGCTGATACAGGCCAGGATGCTGTTGTCTGCCTGGGCAAAAGCTGGATCATGTTCAGCTCTGTCAGTCAGCACCCCCAGGTCCTTTTCCGTGACCAGCTTTCCAGCCACTCTTCCCCAAGCCTGTAGTGTTGCAAGGGTTTTGTGGCCTGTATGCAGGACTCAGCACACATACTTGTTGAACCTCATTCCACTGGCCACAGACCATTAATCCAGCTGTTCAGATCCCTCTGCAGAGCCTTCCTATCCTTCAGCAGATCAACAATTCTGCCCAACTTGGTGTCATCTGCAAATTTGCTGGGGCTGCACTCAATCTCATCCAGATCATCACTGAAGATATTAAACAACACTGGCCCTAACACAGAGCTCTGAGGGACACCATTAGTGATTGTGCCAACTAGATGTGACACCATTCATCACCACTCTTTGGGCTCACCCATCCAGCCAGTTTTCAACCCATCAAAAAATATAACTATTCAGGCCATGAGCAGCCAGTTTGACTAGGAGAACACTGTGAGAGACAGTGTCAAATGCTTTACTAAAGTCCAAATACACAATGCCCACAGCCTTTCTCTCATCAACCAGGTTGGTCACCTTGTAATAGAAGATCAGGTTGGTCAAGCTCTGTCCTTCATGAACCTGTGCTGACAGGGCCTGATCCCTCCAATTTCCTATATGTGCTTTCTGATCTCAGGATCATCTCCTCCATGACCTTCCCTTTCACTGTGGTCAGGCTTACAGTTTCCAGAGTTCCTTCCTGCACTTCTTCGTCAAGAGAGATCACATTGGACAACCTCCAATCCTCTGGGACCTGTCCACAAGATCAGGACTGCTGATAGATGATGGGGAGTGGCTTGGTAAGCTTCTTTGCCAGCTCCTTCAGCACGCTGCTGCAACCCATCTGGCCCCATAGACTTGTGTACATCTAACTGGAGCAGAAGGTCTCTAACCTTTTCTTCCTGAATTATAGGGTCTTCAATCAGCTCCTGTCTCTGTCATCTAGCTCAGAGAACCCTGGGAGTGGCTGGTGTGACTACTGAAGACTGAGGCAAAGGCAGCATTAAGTATCTCAGCCTCTTCCTCATCCTCAGTCACTAGGTTTCCTCTAGTATCCAGCAGAGGATGGCAGTTCTCCTTGGCCCTCCTTTTACTGCTTATATATTTGTGAAAGTTCTTTTTATTATCTTTTATGGCAGTGGCCAGATTAGGTCCATCTGTGCCTTCACCTTTCTAACTTTCCCTCTACTACAATTCTTGTAACGAAAGGCCCAGAACTGAACACAGGATATGAGGTGCAGCCTCACAGCGTCTTCTACAGGGGAATGATCACTGCCATAGTCCTGTGCTGGACTGTAGTTCTGATACAGGCTAGGAAGTAAAGTTGCAGTGTCTTAGATGTTTACAGCAGCATCCCATGCACACACTATTACTATTTACTTACTGCATCTTGCAGTGTACCCAGGGGATCCTGTCAGTCCTTCACTGAGATGTAAACAACATCATCTCTTGTAGAGGACACTGCAGAATCATGATCCATTTTAACAGAGCAAATGCTTTGCTACATATTTACTCTGCAGCAGCCAGCTCATTAGAGAAAAATTAGCAACAGTAAAATTGGGTCATCTAACTGCTAGTAAAAGTTTGTGGATGCCCATTCTATTGAATGGAAATTGCGGACTGTGGACCCATATCCCTTTTCTGGGAGGTACAGTGGGATAAGGGAGAAGGAGGAACAGGAGGTCATCTGCAGAATAACTTCAATGCAGAATATAATTTCCTAGTTCACAAATTTCAGCAGATAATGGCATTGCTACAGACTCAGATTCATTTTTTTGGGAGAGTTATCTGCAGCCACTTTCTAATCCATGTTGTGTCTGAAAGAAAGAAAAAAAGCACAGTAAAAACCAGCATTACTTTTCCACAACATGGGGGGAGGGGGGGGGGGCAGGGGGGAGAATGGAGATTAATGATGACAGAATTTCTTCTTCCTTTGTCTCTAAGTTACATTTTCTAGGGAAATGGAGGAGGAGGGGAAATCTTGAATTCTCTGTATTATTTGCAGCATGAGCTTTTATGGAAGTTAGTGACACTGATTCTCTCCTCCTGAATCTCTCTTATTTCAATTATTTCTAGAGTGCAGAACTGCTGCCTCCACAGTGTGCCCATGGAAAGAATCTGAAGTGTGTCATGGTCTGAAAACTTTACAATCCCCAGAGTATGCTAGGTTCAGGCCTTCTCCCTCTGTCTTCCACAGACTTCCAAATCTACCCTTGAGGGAAGCATTCTTTGGCAATTTCTCAAGTAAACCTTGCTTTGTTTCTTGGGGTTTCTGCCTCCCTTCCTCAGGTTTTGCTGTATGCAAATGAATTATAGTTTTGAGACTCTTGGCAGATGATGGCCCATTCCTACAGATTCCTGCAAGGTCTCTTTCAGGGTCTACATCATAGCAGGTAGCAACATTTTCTTTTAGTTTTGTGATAGCTTTTCCATAATAACTTTGCATAATAAGTATTTGTAAAATCAGATTTATGTGTTTAATAAAATGAATAAATTTTTTTTCAGAAGATCGGACATTTTATGGAATTCCATCTATTTGTGTTTCAATTAGCTTTGTTAACAATGGCAAAGTTAGTAATGATGTTTGGCAATAAAAACACGTTATGAAGTATTTGAACAATACAAGGTTAGTTAAGTTAAAGGAGATGTTGTGCAGAGCATTTCAAATTGAATTTGGATAGTGGCAAGCATCTGTGTGTTTGGAAATCTCTAAGTTTCTGCCTGAAGGGTAAATTGAAGCTTATATAAACAAGAACTTGTGATCTAATGTTTGGGCTTTTACTGACACAGACACAAAGACACACAGATGCACACACATAAACCTCTATGAGAGGTTACAAAAGATATGGAAAAAAAAAGTAGAGGTAGAGGAAGCGATGAGACATGTTAGCTGTCTATTTAATGTTTTTCACTCATGTAATACAGTCTGGCAAGCCTTTTTCCACATTTCCACCAAGCCAGACCTGTAAAAGCAATTATCTGTCATCATAACGTGAATCAAGCTTGCAACTGCTGTGGTTCTAAAAAGCGTGACAAAGTTAATTGAAATTTAGGCAGTGAATAGTTTTCAATTCCTGAGATAAGGTGTGTTTTCAGGGGAAGTTTGTTGCTATGTTGGCTTTAGTTAACTATTCTTAAGTCTCTTGTTAAAGGATTTGTGTTATTTCTGTGGGTGGATCATAGTCTCATCCAATTATGACTTCAGTAGAGCCAAACTTTGTGTCATATGCTTTACTAGCCCATACTGGTTTGTACGTTCTTCTCGCTTCACAAGAAGATTAGGGAAAAAAAAAAATTCTCTCTCAAGTGATTGCAAACAGTACTTTGGAAGTATCAAATTTTACTGAAAGTTCATTTCACTCCAAAAATATCATTTTGGTGGCTTAGTGGTGTATTGTTTTAGTAGCTACAATAAAATTGTTTGAAATCTGGCAGAAAATATTAATTCTCAGCCCAGAAGCCAAATGTGAAATATTCCTAGGTTTCCTTGGCTAGTTATCTTCTAATCTTGATTATAAAGCAGCATGCATTTGCTTTCACCTGGTTTTGCACCTTTTTAAAGTGATCTTACTATTAACATAGCTTACTGTTAGTAATTGAAATTCTGAAGGAATTCATGGCCTTGGTACTAGTGCAAGTAATGTAAGGCTATGCAGAGGAAACTGAAACTTTCTGAGTCTCCTGTGTATATTACGTGCCTGATTCTCTTTTTTAGCCCAGTTTGCTCTAATATCATTCCTTTGACTTGCAGTGGAGTTGTTTCAGAGCATCTTGTAAGATGCTCAGCATCCTTAACCCTGACTGAGAGACTGCACAAAAAAAAAATAGTTCTTTCCATTTTGGATGGAGGTGTGGGATATGGGTAGTGAAGGGGAGGCATTTGGAACTTCTTGGTGCCAAATCAGGGGAAATATCAAAAATAACATTTTATTTTGGGGGGAAGTCTTTTTAGAACTGATTGTTATGATACATTTGAAAATTTTGTTCTAATGTTGGTTCCCGTTCTTGAGGTCGTGTATTTCTTGTAACATAGAGAAATTGTTCAGTCACTTTAAATGAAATAAAAAAAAAAAAGCTTGAAAAACTGATTCAATGTTCCTAAGAAATCTGTTTTATAAAAGTAGAATTATTATTTCAATGAGTGTTTCCAGGCAAGGCATACGACTAATACAGATAGGACCTGTGGCTCTAAAGACATTAGCACAGTTAAGCCCTAAATAAGAGCAGAAGGAAGCCTTAGTCTTCCTGTCAAACTCCATATAACATAAAAGGCCAAGATGGCATTAAATAACAGTTCTAGGAATATTTTCTCTCTGGAAGACTAAGCCTCTTTATGGCAGCCTGCTGCAGCTCCCATTTTTACTTCACTTTGGCTTCCAGCTTTCCCCAAATATCTCTGAGGCAAGACAGAAATCAAGAGTTAGGATGCAAAGAGAGGGTCACACCAGACTCTAATCAAGAAATCTGGAGCAGTTATGACACTCCCAAGAACAGTGCAAGACCTGGCATCCCTACAAGAGGCTTAAATTTAACGTCACTGAAGTCATTAGCTTCCAAAACGATGCCATGGAAGTCAGTCTAGCTTTTAGGGACAGCAGAAGGGTTTAGACTGTGCAGAACAGGCCTCCATGACTTAATAATTTATCCAGAACATGTTCCTGGATTTTCATTCTCTCTTTTTTGGTTTGTTTGGATTTGGTGTTTTTGGTTTTGTTTGTTTGTTTGTTTGTTTTGGTTGGTTGGTTGGTTTTGGGGTTTTTTGGGTTTTTTTTGTTTGTTTGGGTTTTGGGTTTTTTTGGTTGTTTGTTTTTGGGTTTTTTTGGTTTTTTTGTTTTGTTTATTTCAGATGAGTCTGTAGAAGACCTGCATGCCTCAGATCTACCTGAACTTCTTGGGCATCTGGGACTAATGCTCTGAGCTGAGCATCCCCAAATTAATTCTGAGCCTGAGAAACCATTGGAATTACACCTGAAGAAAAGTAAAACCTAGCATTTGAGAAGGTACATTGAATACAATGAGCAAAAGATGGGAATTCAGCTAACCCTGCAAGAATAGAATTTTCCTCTGTCACTGCTCTGCCAAATGCACGTATTTGATTATAACAATTCTAATTAGGCTCATCATAATGCAATGGAAATTTCCCAGGACAGTCTTCATTGCTAGAAATAGGTTAAATGAACCTCACTGGAAGTGTTCTGCTCCTGTAAACTAACTAGATCTTCCTCTCTTTTGCTTCTGGTACAAGCTCTAATTTTGGACATGCAAACAGGTTTCCAGTTTTCCTCCATCTTCTTTACCTTCTCCAAACTGTTGCATTTTTGAAGACTGAAGCACACACATCATTTAAGTATTACATTTATCCTATCTGGCCTGCAGCCATGCCCCCTTAGGTGATGATCTCACTGGATCTCATAAGCCACAGCAGGGTTAGGCTAGGTCAGCAAGTACTGGAGGGGATCTCCAACGAGAAGCCAGGTGCTGTGGGAATCACAGGTGGTGGTTCACCTGAAACTTTTTGAAGTTCACCTGAAACACCACTGGCGGCTGCCAGATGGATTCACATGTGGGACGCTGTCCTCTTTCTTTCCCAGGATCAACACTGTGGCTGCTGAGTTCCATGTGGGCACCACTGGTAGCATGTCTGTCATCAAGATGCAATCCCTCTGTGGGAGGTATAACATGTAGGCTTAGGGATGAACAGGTCCACATGCTCTACTGACTGATACACCCACCTGCCAAACAAAACCTCTTGAGGAGCAAGGGAGAAGAAATGTAGGGAAGCTCTCCCTCGAGGATATTAGGATCTCACAGGAGATGGGAGGCATGGAGCCAAGATTAAATATGGCTTAAGTAATGAGATCTGACTGCCCAAGATCTCCCCAAACAGTCAGGCACATAGAGCTTGCATGGTTTCCAATCCCCTTTTCAACTCTTTGGCCATGTTGCTCTGCATTATCTGTTTTGTCTTCCCTTAGAATAGTAGAATCATAGAATAGTTAGGATTGGAAAGGATCTTAAGATCATCCAGTTCCAAGCCCCCTGCCATAGGCAGAGACGGCTCACACTAAACCATGCCACCCAAGGCTTCGTCCAGCCTGGCCTTGAACACTGCCAGGGATGGAGCACTCACAACCTCCCTGAGCAACCCATTCCAGTGCTTCACCACCCTAACAGGAAAGAATTTCTTCCTTATATCCAATCTAAACCTCCCCTGTTTAAGTTTGAACCCGTTGCCCCTTGTCCTATCACTACAGTCCCTAATGAAGAGTCCCTCTCCAGCATTCCTAGAGGCCCCCTTCAGATACTGGAAGGCTGCTAGGAGGTCTCCACACAGCCTTTTCTTCCCCAGGCTGAACAGCCCCAACTTTCTCAGCCTGTCCTCGTATGGGAGATGCTCCAGTCCCCGATCATCTTCACGGTCCTCCTCTGGACTTGTTCCAACAGCTCCATGTCCTTTTTATGTTGAGGACACCAGAACTGCACACAATGCTCCAAGTGAGGTCTCACAAGAGCAGAGTAGAGGGGCAGGATCACCTCCTTGGACCTGCTGGTCACACTGCTTTTGATGCAGCCCAGGATATGGTTGGCTTTCTGGGCTGCAAGCACACACTGCCAACTCATGTTCATTTTCTCATCGACCACCCCCCCCCAGGTCCTTCTCCTCAGGGCTGCTCTGAATCTCCCCTTTGCCCAACCTGTAACTGTGCCTGGGATTGCTCTGATCCAGGTGTAGGACCCTGCACTTGGCATGGTTAAACTTCATGAGGTTGGCATCAGCCCACCTCACAAGCATGTCAGGGTCCCTCTGGATGGCATTCCTTCCCTCCAGCGTATCCACCAAACCACACAGCTTGGTGTCATTGGCAAACTTGATGAGGGCACACTCAATCCCACTGTTCATGTCAGGGACAAAGATGTTAACAAGACCGGTCCCAACACTGATCCCTGAGGGACACTACCCGTCACTGATTTCCAGCCAGACACTGAGCCATTGACCTCAACTCTTTGTGTGCGGCCAGCCAGCCAGTTCTTTATCCACCGAGTGCCTCACCTATCAAATTGATGTCTCTCCAATTCAGAGACAAGGATGTCGTGTCGAACGTGTCGAACGCGTGTCGAACGCTTTGCACAAGTCCAGGTAGATGACGTCAACTGCTCTACCCCTGTCCATCAGTTCCGTAGCCCCATCATAGAAGGCCACCAAATTGGTCAGGCAGGATTTCCCCCTAGTGAAGCCATGCTGGCTGCCACCAAGCACCTCCTTGTTTTTCATGTGCCTTAGTATGCCTTCCAGGAGAATCTGCTCCAAGATTTTGCCACGCACAGAGGTGAAACTGACTGGTCTGTAATTCCCTGGGTCATCCATTTTCTCCTTCTTGAAAATGGGGGTTATATTTCCCTTTTTCCAGTCATCGGGAACTTCACCTGATTGAAATGATTTTTCAAATACGATGACCAGTGGCTTAGCAACTTCACTCACCAGCTCCTTTCTGACTGCCTTAGACACTGGCACTGAGAATGTAAACCAGTGTACAAAACCCAACTATTAGCATATTTTTCCCACAAAAAATAAAGGGCTCCACAGCCCAATGGCTTCCCAGGTTTTCTTGCACAACAAGAAAAATATCACCTTCTGAAGCACTTGATTCCCTTCCCCAAGATCTGTTGGGTATGGTGTGGCTCCCAAAATGTTTAATTCCCCAGACCCCCTGGGAGAGTCCCACGAACCACTGGTGGTCCATATACCGCAGTCTGAGCGCCGCTGTGTTAGGCTACTGGTTAAAGAAAAGGAAATTAAACACAGAAAGCTGTTAAAATGACATTGCTCGTGAGTCATGGCTCCACATTAAGTAATGCTCTTACAGAGCACATGTCTTGTCCCCCAGGATGAAAGCTTCCCACCTTCTTTCTCTAGTCTCTACCTCTTAGTAATAAATACCATGTTTTATTATTACAGAAGTGAAAGAAATGCTAATGCTTTGTCTGAGAAACAATGAAATGTTAGAAATAGAAATATAATGAAAGGTGTACGACTGAATACGGTGTACAACTGAATACCATATTCGTATTTCTGCTACCGACATGCAATGAATTCTTTAAATTTCCACTGAAGCTCATTTAAATGAAAGTTGTCAAAGAATACTTCTTTTTCACATTGTCTCTTTCCAAAGCACACCCTAGTGCAACCAGACTCTGTCTCTTTGTTCATTTAATATTGGGCTGTAACAAGCTTGCTTCAGCCCTGCCTGCTAACTGGTGGGGTCATGCAGAGAAAGGGTCTAGCAGCCACAGGTTTGTGCAGTTCCCTGGCTGATTTTTAAGTCATTTTTAATGAGATAATTTTTATGATTGCAGATTCACTTAGGCTTAAAATAAAATGGATTCAGACCTGGGGAAAGGCTGCCATGCAACAGTGGTCCATTACAATTGCAGTCTTATCATTATTATTATTCATCTTTCATCATCAGGTTACAAAATGTTGTCCCCTCAAACCCCAGCTATGAAGGTGCACAACACAGAATACAACCCTATGGATGACAGCAGAATGTGGCTTTTTTCCTTGTCATCCTCCCACTTTCAGGTTAGGTCACAGAAGATACATCTAATTTGCAGGGCTCTTTGTGACATGGGCACACCTGTATTTGGACTTCATGGTTCAGCCACTGCCTGACGATGTGCATAGAGCATGCAGAGCTCTGGATTTAGCTGATTCTTTCAGAGAAGCAATGGGGCCAAGGTCTGGATCTGTCATGCTCGGGACTTGCTCCTCATGCTGGGTGGCGTGATCTTGTGCAATTCATGGCAAAGGGGAAGGGTCAGGACAATAACTGTCTGCCAGCAGGGATATATAAAAAATGAAGTGTCAGAAATATGGGTAGTGATGCACACAGAATTACTGTCAGCCCTTTGAAGTGATAAAGCCCAAACCTTGTATTTTCAGATCAGCACCTTATCCCTAGGGCTGTTGGTTATCCTCTCTCAATATTGTACTGGAGGTGACGATAGACAGTGCAGGGATGCCAAATACCTCATTTGCACGAGGCACACAGAGGTTGGCAGGCTGGCAGTCAGCTGGCTATGCTACTGCAGCAGTGGAATGATGATCCCTGCCCTTCCCACACCAGGGCTGGGATCTTAGCAGCTGCCTGCTAACAGAAAAGCAAGATTTCTGACTTTTGTGCTTCCACGTATCTTCACATGAGCTGCTGCTTTTGTGTTATTTTGTGAGAGTGTGACTTTGTTCATTTTTAAGTTTTGGAAAAGAAGACTTGTTTTTAAAGCATCCCCTAGCAAATTGACTATAATGGCAACATTTCAGCAAGACCTGGCAGCATACATCTGGACAGAAAGGGAGGAATGATGTAGGCAGGACTCTCCGGGAAAGCTCTGGGTAGGAGTGACTGACACCTGAATGGTCCATTGGATATTTGTTGCCCATCTCTCCAGCAGAGGTTACTCAGCATCCAGTTGACCTCATATTGGAGACCATCAAGACAGATCCTCTGTGGTGTGTGTACAAAAGGCTGAAACTGTGGAATTTGAGGGAACTTCTAGAAGCGTGCTGGCTGCTTCTGAATTCTGGTATTGGATGGTAGGCCCTTGATATCAGCTGTCAACAATAACATATTGCATTAACAGTAATAATAATAGCAAGAATATTTGGTGATAATAATACTAAGGAATAGTTTGGGGTTTTTTACCAGAATTCTCAGAATCACTTTTTGGTATGCAGACACAGAAAATTTCACTGTGCCTCCAGCAGAGTGAATAGGATATATTCTAACCCTTCAGCATTAATGCTAGAATATTTTTGGTAGTACCCAATACACATTTTCTTTGGTTACTTTCAGCAGATTTTTGTATTGGTGTAATGCAAATGAAATCTCAAACTGCTTTTTGCCACCAGTTTACTATTTACACTTAAAGAAAAAATTCAGAAAGTAATTAATCCTGCATTTCTGATTTTTACTGCATTTGAGGTATCTTAGTAGTACTGAGGTAGTAAACAGAAAATTAATTAAGAAAACATTGAAAAGAAACCTTCCAGAGCTTCTGGCATAAGGACTGGGATTTGTTTCCCTGTCAAGCAGGACAAAGCACAATATTTTCACACAAAGCTGGCTTCTGGATATGTTTGGCTTCCACATGGGACATCAGCATTTGATAGAGAAGCTGAAGTACCTGAGGGAGGTCATCTGTAAAAAGACAGAGATCTGGCCAGGGCTGCATAGAATGCACAGAACATCTTTACACCACAACTGCTGCCCAGATTGAAACCAAAGGTGAGGCTGAAAAGACAGGGATGGAGATTCAGAACCTTTGCACAATCCTGTGATCCAGCAAAGTGTGCAGAGGAAGAGCAGGAGATGTTAGTTGTTGGAATTTTACGTCTTGGTAACTTTCATGTCCATAAGGACATTCAAGAATGTCAGAACTTGGGTAACGGCCAGACCCTTGGGGAAGCCAAATAGCTTAACACAATGGGGGTCAAGCTCCAGAACACAAATTTTATGCTAGTTGGAGACATTGTAGTGTAAGCAGAAACACTATTAAATAATTCTGGAGTTTGAGAATGGGTTACAAACTGCATATGGATATAGCCCACAGCAAAAATATTTAATGGACATTTAGCACTTTCTAAGTTAGTTCCGTCATCTTCCCTATCCTAGTACATGAAACTCTTTGGGGTTGGATGGTCTGGATTATTGTGTGAGTTAAATGAACCTTTAACCATAATAAATATGCAATGGCGCAGTATTCCCTTGTTTATTTCATGGAAAACAAGGCATGATAGCACTTATGACTTTCTTGCTTTTTTTATATGGCTCTGTTCACTCTATGCACCTGGTGCCTTTTGATGATTCATTTTAATGTGTTCAACACATGCTCATACACAGACTGAGATCACGATAGAGAAGCACTGCAGTGTGAGTATCCAGGAATCTATGCCCAATCAGTTGTTGACAGTGACAGAGTGACAAATGCTGTCAATATTGTATGATGTGAAAAAACCTACCAGAAAATTCAGTCCTGGAAAATTCTGAAGAACAGTTTTTTTCAAGGGGTTGGGGATATAAGCAAAAAGTCCCCCAAGCACATATTTCCCTTGAAGAATGTAGATGGTTTCAGTACTTGAAGTCAAGCACACACATATGTTCTGTAGTGATCCAAAGCTGTTACCACTGAATGTGTATGAATTTATCTCAATTCCCCTTCTACTATGATAATTTATGTCAGTTTTATGATTTACTGTAGATTCATGACATATACCAGACTGTCATTCTTCATAACTAGATAACTGAAGTAACCTCCAAAATATTTAGCATCATACCTAGAATGTGCATTGATGGTACTCAGTAAAATGATGCTCAAATTTATGTAATTTCTTCTAAGAGTATCCAGTACCCAACACTGAGGAGGTATCCAGGGATAGAAAACAATATTTTCCATTATTCCAAATTACTAAAAGCTGGGTTTGGAGTGCATTTTCAGTCTTATTTCTTTTCTTTTAAGAGCACAGATTACTTTTATTAGATAGGCAGACAGACAGACAGACAGATAGATAGTTATGGCTAAAAGTACCACAACAGAAAAACAATGTTTTTCATTTAAATTGTTTTGCTTTTCAGTCAGCTTGTCTTACTCAAAAGCAACAGAAGACCCTTGACTTCATTTATATTTCAAAGCATAGTCACTCTTAGACATCTGTTTTGATGGAAGTTTAAACTACTTTGCTGACTTTGTTACTTTATATAAATGTTTAAAGACAATTCAATAAAGTGCAATTTCTTTGAGACAGGTACTATCATGTCAGTTTGAGGTAATCATGGCCATGCCTGCTTACATGTTTCTAATGCCATTTGATAGGTGTCACTGACTTTTATGAAAATCTTTGAGGCACTTCCTTATAGACTGTGTTTGGAATTACTGTACATATCTCTTTCCTGGCCTCTGGCTTAATCTTACAATGTAAATAGGTTCATATGGCTGGCACAGAGAGGGATAAGGTGTGTATTACTAGAGCCAATACTTCAAAGGGGTATGCATGGTTTCAACCAAAATTAAGAACAGGAGAGCCTTGTGTAGACACTTTCTTTTTTTGTTTCCCTTTTTTTCCCCATTCCCTCTTTAAATGAAGAATGTCTGGGGTGAAGCTTTCAAAAAACATTTTAAATAATTTAAATAAAGTTATATGTTATCCTACTTGGGCTTTTATTATTTTTATGCTCTAAATCGCTGGTATTGAAACATAACAGCTTAGCAAACAAAATAGGGATGTTGAAACTTATTGATATATCTATTATAGCATTATTAGCATGTGAGCCAAGAAAAGATAAATGCCAGTACTTGTTATTAACAAAAATATAAAATGCTTTAAAAATAGACTACCACTGAAAAATATCAACTATACAAATGTTTTTAAAACACTGAGAAGCTGTATATGGTAAAAAGCCAAACTTGTCACATGCAACCATGCTACTGAAGCAACCTGTAATCATTAGTATCTTATTCCCATTTAGAGGTAAGAACTGCAACTAAATTCATGATATGGAGTTCTTGTAGCATATAATATGAATTTATACACTCTTAATGTCATTAGAAGAGTGAAAACAAGTATTCTGTTGTTTCATTTCAGGCTGGGAATGAAAACTGAGCAACAGCAAATATTTCTTCACTGCAGCTAAGGAGACACAACTGTTTGAAATGAATTGCTCTTGATCTCAGTAACACTGAATTTGGCTTTTGAGCACCAGTATAATGGATGTGCCCACATGCTATTAAAGTTATTTTGTGTTGCAGTCATAAATAGCACCTCTTGCTTACAAAGCAAGAAAAAATTATGTCAAGTTAGGAGTGGGTAGATGTCAGGCTAGAGGAGAGTACCATGCTGTCATGTAGAAATGATAGGAACTGCAAAATGTTTAAAATTTTTTTCCACAGTTCACAATTAGTTATTTGATGCCAAATGTGTATGCATGGGGGTTTTGGCTAAGCTGTCTATTTAATAGCTTTTTCCTTCTTTTTCCTTCCTCCAGCATGTAATTTGGGTACTACTTCTGGAGATATTGTTGCAACACCAACTTACACTTCAAAGTTAAAAAAGGATTTTAGTTCTGAAAACCTAGTGGTTATGAGAAAAAAGCCCAGATATAACCAGTTTAAGAGTGTCTGTTCGGGTGGAGAACAGCAACCCTACAACATCTTTTGTTCCATAATACAGTCAGTATGTGGTCAATTCTAATGACCTGCATGAATGCATACAACATTTTACAACCAAGTTTTTCTGGGACCACTCAGTTTCATCTAAAACACCACAGCAGATGAAGAATACATACTACTATCCAAACAGTACTTCTTGTCTAAAAGCAATTTATTGGACACAAGTATTGCAACACTTTCTTTATCTCACAGATAATTACATCATATGTAAACAAAACAAAAAAAGCATCAGATTCGTTTTCCTTAATAGAATTATGTGTAAGACATGAAACCAAGTGAATAATAATTATGAAGTGGCAAAAAAATAATGATGTTATGCTTATATTTATAGAAGGTGAAAATCCTAAAATACCATCTGCACATTGTGCTTCATGCAGCATCTGATAACTTTGTGTTTTGCTCTGAATATTAAAAAAATATGCTTACACCAGCTGAAAGCAAATGTTGACTTAATGTTCCGTATGCTGTTGAAGAGAAATCATCTTTGGTTGCAGCCTGTAGATATGATCTGTAGCCTACTGAAGTCTATAGAAATCATTATATCATTTCAGTGAAGAGCCGCATCAGGACCCAAAGCAGTTATTTCAAAAGAGTAGTAAAGATAGGGTTTGATGGCATATTTAAGTCAGAAGTCATGAGAACTTGACTTAAAGCATAGTAAAGAAAAATAAGTCTTCCTAATGGTAGGAATAAATAATATAAGGAATGTCTGTCGAGACAAATTGGAAAGATGCTATTATATGCACACTAGGCAACATAACGTACCTAAATAAATTGTGTAGAGGACCACCCACACTAAAATCGATGCTGAACATAAGTCTAAGTATTTTTGAATCATTAGAAATTGTTTTTTAAAGAAACTTAAAAATGAGATCACTTGAAAAAGTAAAACACACAAAAAAACCCATTTTTTTTTAATTGGGGAAGTAAATCTATAATACTGTAAATCACTGTTTGCCATTTAAGAAAACACTAGTGGCCCTCACAGTTTGCTACACTAGATTCTGTTCTATAAAGCTATATGAAAATTTTTCTTGCAATACAGACAACTTGGAAATTAGGAAGGCCCAGAACAATTAACATTATGGTGTTTTCTATCTCTTAGAGTGCTAATTATGCCATGGGTTTGTTTAACTAAATTTTGAGCTTTTAACTGTGTACATCAGTGTTCTCATTAGCTCTCAATACTCCTATGTTCCTTTGGTACTCAGTAACAAAACAGTTTACTCTTATTTTGAGTTAAACCTTGAACTGTATTTTGTGTTCCCCAAGTTGACATTTTCCTTGATAAATGTCCACGAAAAAATTCTTCTCCACCATTAGTCCTGTTTCTAATTCATTTTTGCTGGAAGACTAATGACTTTCTTCTTTCCAGCAGCCTAATGAATTCTTCATGTAATTTATGTCCAGCTACCTGCTAGGATACAGGATTGCATCCATGGTGGCTTAAATCTGAAGGTCCTGCATAGCTGGAATAATTCCTTGTTGGGCTGGGAGCACTAGAGTTTGCACTTTCATAGTCCAGAACTGAATTTTTTTTGAGTCATTGCCTGCCCTTTGAAGAGGTCTCTTTCCAAATGACTATGCATCCTGCTCAATTTAACGCACCAGTACAAGGTCAGTAAAACATCCCTGATGTTTAATTGTTCCTACTACTTAATTTAGTTACTTTAATTTACTTTAGTCTTAATTAAGAACATCACTAACCACTTGCACTCAAACCACTGCAAAATCTTGACATGAATGAACTATCCATATGCAAACCCAGCCTCTTCTTATGGGTATACAGGAGCAAGCCAGAAATGCACCAGTCTGAGGCACTCTCCCTTTGCATGGGTCTTGCTGGTGTCAGACACTGCCCTCATCTCTGTGGTTCTGTGAAGCAGTCCCAGCTGCCGGTCGAATTTTGTTGTTTTTCCATAGCCTGTGGACCTTCCCCCATTATCAAAAACACTGCAGCCCCCACTGAAGCCTTTCTGAAGTCCCCTGTCAGTTGTAAGCATTGCCTCTGATCTCAGTGTGAATGTTGCAACTTAAAAGATAAATCCCGTCAGGAATCACTGTGGAGGAATTACTCAGTGTTTATCATCATCTTCATTCTTACAAGAGCACTGGACCATTTTAGCCAGACATATTGAAGAGAGAGAGAAAAAACAAATTTATTTTTCCTTTTTAATAAAAATTTAGAAGTGGAAGAGACTGAATATTGACCCAAGAGAAGATTCCTACATTGTTTAGTATGCTTCAGTACAACAAACAGAGCATGTGAAAACATAATTCAGTAGGCAGATATTCAACATTCACTTCTGATTGTTGGCTTTCAGGGATATATAGCTGATTTTTCTGTCACACGTTTGTTTTCCAGCACTTAGCATCCCAGAAAAATTACTTGTTAAGTGACTATGTAGCTAAAATACAATTTTCACATTTATTAATAAACATGGTAGTGAGGTCCTTTGGCCAGCTGTCTTTTATAAGTTTTCTAAAATGTGCAGCACAATACCGTATTAGATTGGATTAGTTTCTTTCTTGTCATACTTGAAGAAGTGTGTAATAAGAACTATATATAGGAATACTTTACTGTATGTAACTCACTAAAAGTAGCAGAATTCCCACCCTAGTCACAGCAAGCCAGTAATTGCAGCATTAGCTTTGGCACTATGGAGAAGACATGCAAGAGCTTTTTCTAAGAAATTATTCTTTGACAAGCATTTTTGTGGTAACAGTAAGAGTTGTTTTCATCATGCTTCTGTGTAATAGATAAAATGTCCCTGGACTTTGTTCCTAGACCCTGCATTCTGGAATGCAGAGATTTTTCTTGTATTTCAAGTGACTGGGTATCTTATGTCACAATTACAGAGGTGCAGGTTGACTTATGTATTTCAGTTTACTTCCCATAGGGTACTTTTGATGTCATGAGGAAAAGGCAGGTGTTTTACACTATTTTACTGAAACCGCTCTTAGTAGATTGGTCCAGTTACAAATGTTCTTTAATGCCTCTTTTGTTAATACTGAGGATTCACTACTGAGTGTAATTTGAAGATTTGTGTTTACTGCATGTATGAGAAAAATCCCAGGCAACATAATTTGGTCTTTAAGTTTTCTCTGATAAATGTCCTGGCTTCTTCACAGCAATAAATTAGCAGACATTAGTTTGCCTTCCAGTTCTTCCTAGGTCTCTGTTTTGCACTCTGTTTTGAACATTAGAGTTCATCTCTCTAATTGCCACCTCAGGGTACAACTTGCTTTCTTATTTTGGGGGCCAGAGAAATGTGTGTACATAATAATTCTCACCCCCAGCCTATGTGAACTGCAGTAATATAGAAGAAACCTGTATCACACAGATCAGTTCATCTTTGATTTGAGAAGTTCTGTCAGTGATTCAGTGCTGAATTGGCATTCACACAGTTGCATGCTGAAGGCACAATATCTCATCTGGACAAGAAGCAACACAGAGGTCTGATGTACTTTGAAGTCAATGAAGTCTTTCGAAGAAAATCAAATGTTGGGCATTAAGCCTAATATCTCTGTTAACTCCTAACTGTGGTACTTCCAGAAGCACACACGCATGTATGCACATACACACTTCTAGCATTCTCATTTAAACGCTTCTTTAAAAACAAGCAGAACACCCTAATTCCTAAATCTGATTATTACTGTGATTAATTTAAAAAGCTGGCATCCTTCCAGATAAAAAGTTTATACAGGAATGTAAAATTTTCCACTTTCTTCTTTTGTAGGACTTGGGGCCAAAAGGGACCATTAGATCATCTAGGTTCATTCTCTTTATGTCACAGGCTGTTAAATTTCCCCAAGTTACCCTTGTCTTAAGCCCACTAATTTGTATCTGAGTAAATCACAACTCATGTATGGCTCGAGCTAGTCACTTCCACCTGGCTGGTGTGGCAAATCCCTTCCTCAGTCCCCCATGAGCCCATGGGGGCTTCCTACAGAAGTCTTTTTGTTGCCCATAAGTTTGTCTCCACAGTTATTATTCTGTAGAAGAGAAATATTGGCTTAGACTAAACCTAGTCCTGACACTAGTTGCCTGCCCCAATACTGCAATTTGAGTTTGTCTCTTTTACACATATGTCCAGATGTTTAACCTCTACTCATGACAAACATGTATTTGCCATGGTTTTTGAACCAAAGTATGCTTCAAGGTAATTTTACAGTGACCTTCTTTCCTCTGACCTCTTTTCTAGCCTATTCATTGAATATTTGTCTTTGTGGCTTTGAGATATGTAGGGCAGCATAGACAGCAGACACCCGTGTACTTCATGTCTGTGAAAACAAACACTGGTAATTAGTGATTTCGTATTGAGCTGGTAATCCAGTGAAATCCATATTGCAGGATTTTGCTAACAGTATTTGGGTTACTGAACCAATGGACTCACTGCTCACTGTAAGGTGTGTAGAGGATGGGTGACCCCTGTGTTGCATCATGCTCACTTGTGCATCCTGTTGTATGAGTTCCTTCTTGCAATGTCTGCCCATTACTTTATTATCTTAGAAGGGGCATCATAATTAAAAGCTTCCTGTCCTGGAATCATAAAAAGATCTCCCCCACAGACCAGCCAAATATTGATGACGTGGCTGGATCGGCTGTCATTGTTAATGGTTGCAGCACCTTGTGCACGCATCTGTCAAAGAGCCATCTCAAAAACAGTGAGTATTTCCCTCACTATCATTAGCTGATAATTGCATCTACATGTGTAAAGCACCCTGAAGCCACACTCCAAAATCAATATAAAGCAAACACAATTTAGAAATCTAAATGAGATATTCAGGGTCTGCTTTTAGCATTTAAGGGAATGATAGGTCAGATTCAGTTATCTGCTTTCCAGATGGTGATTTCCATTTTACTAAATATGCCTCTGTTAAGGCTGGCTAAAGCTAAAGGGACAGAAGAGAGAAAAGCAAGAGTAGCTGGGAGGTATGACCTTGTTTCACCTTTTCTGACAGAAGCAAGTAGAATTGCTAGATTGGAGACAGGATCCTGCAGGCTACCAGATACTCTTTCCTGAGAGGAGATGTAGCTTTTTTTGTTCAGAGCAAATCTCACTTTTAATGATTTATTTTTTTTTTTTTTACCTTGAAAAAGCTCTCAGCTGTCATAGTTACATCAGAGGTGAAGAAACTTCATGTTCACTGTTGTACAAAGAGTATAAGGTCACCTGCTTCTTCTAGATAAGAACCTATGCTGAAGAGCAGCTGTAAACAAAACTGTGAAGAGGAGCTCCATATGACTGGTGCTACATCTGCATGTAAGACAGGGGAGCAATCACACCAACACAGCATAGCCTAACAAAGTCAGATTTTTGCCTGCACAAAGTGATAGGCTATGCTTAAACCTTGTATGATCACCCTGAAGACTTGGTCCTAGCTTAGGTTAAGATATTGCCACTCCTATTTGTGTGCTTCACCAGCATATTGCCAGCTCATATAGTGCTCACAAAATAACTGCATCAGATGTAGGTTTTAAATAATTAATATGGAAATGTTGCTTACAGAAAGACAAAATCTCTGTGAAAAGATGGGGATCTCCATGATATTTGGTATCCACAAAGTAGCTCCCAGTCATGCCTCATACCCTTTTCCTCTTTTAAAGACAGGTGATTTTCAATTGTCACCACTCATCAACTTTTCATGGCAATAAGAAGATAAATAGATCCAATATTAGGAGCAAATTATCAAAATGTTAGCTTGTTGCCTATGGTAAAATGGTCACCTATGAAATCACAGCACTCAAATATCTTCGTTTGCTGAAGACTTCAGCAGACACATGTGCTCAGCAGTTATTTCATAAGATTTTTCTCTTACTAGAGGGAGGCATTTGTTTTAAACAAATCCACAAACGATACTTCATAAAGCTATGACAATTTAAAGAACACTATAATTACATTACAATTTATACTGCCATGGAATTACTGGAAACATATTTATACCACCTGTTTCAATGCAGACAGACAGAGTTTTTTATTCCTAACAGCACTGTAAGTTCTTCTCATATTACCTGTACAAAATACTCAGGGTATCGTTGCTGACCAAAGCAATAAATAGGATTGATCAGTCAAATTTTAAAGGCAATTTGTTGTGTATCTTTCTCTAATTACTGCCAAGAATCCTTTACATTAAAAAAAGAAAAAATGGAATGAAAAGCAAAAATTTTCTCTGTTCTTTCTAGCACTTCTATCTCTGAGTGCCAGCCAGCATCAGTACCTGGCAGAGTGCTCTTGAACCATTCTCCAAAATAAATATAGCAGATGTCAGTCAGGTGTTTTTCTACCCATGTCCAACCACTTAGAATCATAGAATAGTTAGGATTGGAAAGGATCTTAAGATCATCTAGTTCCAACCCCCCTGCCATAGGCAGAGACGGCTCACACTAAACCATGCCACCCAAGGCTTCGTCCAGCCTGGCCTTGAACACTGCCAGGGATGGAGCACTCACAATCTCCCTGAGCAACCCTTTCCAGTGCTTCACCACCCTAACAGGAAAGAATTTCTTCCTTATATCCAATCTAAACCTCCCCTGTTTAAGTTTGAACCCGTTGCCCCTTGTCCTATCACTACAGTCCCTAATGAAGAGTCCCTCTCCAGCATTCCTAGAGGCCCCTTTCAGATACTGGAAGGCTGCTAGGAGGTCTCCACACAGCCTTTTCTTCTCCAGGCTAAGAGATCTTGGCAATAGATACATTTTTATTTTAGGCCCATACCCTAATAATCTAATTAATTTGGGGGTAAAAAAAAAAAAGAAAAAAGAAAAAAAGGTGTCCTATCTAAATAGGGGAATTGTGAAATACTTGCCTTCAACATCTGTTTTGGTAAATCTGACTCTGTATCGTTTCCCTGTATTCTCAGTCCTTACCTTCTCCTATTGAAATGATGAACTCTCTAAACTCCACTTAGTGATTAAGTTCCAGCATTTGCAGTATCAGACCCATCATTCTCCAACACTTGTAAAGCCCAGTCTGAATGGCAGCACCACTTCACCCTTGCAGAGCTCCAGGGAATTTGATGGCGTCAGCCCATGGGATGCATCTCCCCTATCCACCTGCAGCTGACCAGCCTCCTCCCTGGCAATTACAGTGCACAACATCCAGTGAAGGTGAGAAGAGTATTCTCACACAAGTCTTTGGCTGCAGTTCAAAACAATGTGTTAATCTGCTTGTGTTGCTGCTTTCTCAGAGTGATCAAAACATTAATTCATACACATAAAGGCACCAGAGATGGAAATAAGAGATCTTAGCAAATTATACTTACTGATTTCCCTACATGATTCATATATATATATGTACACCAAACGGAGGTTTTCCCTGCTGTGATGGAGCTATTGTTGCATGCTTTTTGCAACAAGTAGGCTCAATCACTGCAGTTAAACTTACTGCTATCACTAGTTTCTCACTGTGCAAATGTAGTTGATTCAGCACTACAAGCCAGACCTCTCCCATTCTTAACAGATGTATGATGATCTGCTTTTCCCAGCGACTACATGCTTTGCATACTTTCTTATCTTTGCATGTTGCACTGTGTACCAACAAAATATTATATGCTAATTTTCCACATCTTTTACACAAAGATATACATTGTTCAAGCAGGTTACACAACGTTTCAACATTACATTCTTCAGTTTCTTAAGGCATATTTTTTACTACATCTTTTGCAGTAAGGCCGATACTGTTTCCATGGTAAGTTTCACTTTATTTATTAGCTAGCATTGCTGAAATGCTGGTCATATGACCCTGAGACACAGAGTTCTGGAAAACATTTGGATCAGGGCTGCCTTATTGTACCCTCTGCGAGTCACTTCTTGACCCACAGGAGTTCCATCTACAGTCATGTCTAGGAGCCTTCCAGGCACCAAAGCCAGCTGGCACCAAGTGGATCAGGACCTTTCTCTTCAAAACAGGTTGAGTGCCTCTTGGAAACAGTCCCTGGATCACTGAACTCCCAAACCATACCTAGGAATTGCTCAAAAGAGCATGAAGTAGATAGGCCAGGTTCATGATCGGGACTGCTGTGTCCACGTCCTGCTGTCTGGGAATGTTTCGAAGCTTGCGCATATTTACCAGCTTAGGCATAGCCACAGGGTCTGGCTTCAACAGTGCTCCTGAAGCAACTTGCTCTTGCCATTTAGGTCACATGTAGTTTGATCTGATGTGTGTAAAAGTCAATGGTTAGATATTCATTGACCCTAATGGACTTTGGCCCAAACATACCGTTCTCTGGGATTTCAGATGTCTCTGATTTGCAGGTTCATGTAGGGTGGCAAATATCAAAAGGTGACATTGCTCCTGACAGAAACCATTAAAAAAGAAAACAGCTGCAATGTATGCTATTTACTCATCTACATATTTGATATGCCAGCCCAGCATGGTAGTTAAACATTCAAAGGAAACATATTTGTGGCATAACTTATTTTAGTACAATTTTGCTTTTACTTCAGTGACTTAGTTCTGTAATTTACAGGTACAAGTCAAAAGGATGAGTTTTCAAAATGTAGCTTGAAAGTTTTATATTTTGTTTTAACAATATTTTAAATGCCAAATCAAAATTATCATGTTTAATTTACTTTATTCTCAGTGGTTTTGCTTAGATTTATGAATTACCTTGGATTAATTGCTATATAACATTCTGGTTTTATAGTGTAATTGGGTGTGTCTAAGTGCATTCCATTTTATGACTTGCTTTAGGGTATATTTTGGATGAACTGTATAATATAAAATACATTTGGTGTTATGTTTTATATAATGCCAGAGAAAGCACAAAAAGTGCATTTACGTTTCTGGGTTTATGGGTTCCATGTCTGGAAAACTTTGGAGGACAAATCTGCTCATTTTCAGTTATTCTCAAAACGTTCCAAGTCTTTTCCATTTCAGTTTTTCACAATAACCTTTGAATTATTGAACCTTTGTGTCAATAATTATTTTCAGTCAGGACAAAATAAACAGTCTACCCTGAATGATAATATAAATAACAGTAATCATACTTTCTAACACTCCCATAGAAAAAGTCAAATCAGAGCAAGATCTAACTAAAGAAAACAAATATACTCCACTCTTTTGCACAAACCACAGGTGACTAACACCTGTGTTAGAACTTTCTGCTTTCTGGTCTTTGGAAGAATCAGAGTGAAATGCTTGCAATAGCTGGCACAAAGTAATTGTTAACATCTGGAACTTCTGATTAGTAAAGTCCAAATTGTAAATCAGAAGCTTCTGTATGGACTGCCATGAAGAGCCATTGACTGTGTTTAGTACTTTTGATATGCTTACCCCAAAATTACACATCCTTGTAAATCATATGGTATGTTCCCTGAATCCTTTGGAGCCATTTAAGTCCATGAGATCCTCTTTTGCTGCATTTGTGCTTTCTGCTGTTGGAGTGAAGAAGACTAAACCAAAAAGACTCTCAAGGTTTGAAGGTAGTACCTTCTTTTTATCATCTTTGTGACTCCTTGACCTGCCTTTGTTGCCATTGCAGCTTCTATGTTTTAATAAATTTGTGAATATGTAGTCAAAGTGCTACTCCAATGAACGCCTTTGCAGACATACAAAAAAAAGCTGCTTCCCTAAAGCTGCTGAGCCCCCTCATCTGCCCCATTTTCAAATGGTTCAGTAAATGGTGGGTTTCCTTTCAACATAATGTTGGACATTCATGTTGGAATATAGCAACCATTGTCTGCAAAGACAGAAAGCAATTTAGAGAAACACCATTCATGAGTCCCTGACAAACTTTAAACTGAAAAGACAAATCAGTCACTAATGTTACGTTAAATGAAAACTGGAGTGTACTAAACTTTTGAGTTTTCCCTACAAATGTCACAAGATTGGCTTCAGCATCAGAAGTCTGACTAATGAATCACTAATATGATGTAATAGTGGCTGGTACCTGGTCTTGTAACAAAGTGCTAGAGAAGTATTTGCTTCTCAGGATTGACTCAAAGTATTAAATATGAATCACAAAGAGTAAACATCCAAAATTTGATAAATTAGAGAATATGTGAAACAACTCAAGGTATATTTTATAGGCCAAAGACAGACCTAACTAGTGAGTTTCCTCATTTGTTTTGGAAACTGAAATCATTATAATATCATTTGACAACTTGATACAGATGCTATAGCCTCTTAGTAATGCACTTAGATTAACAGGATCTATGTTTAGTGTTAACCAAATACAATAATCTTTCAGTGTATTTTCTATACTACTCTCTCCTCTTTCCTTTTGAGCATCTAAAAAGTTTCATTGGTAATAATGAACTGAATCTCGCAATGTATGAAAGTACATGATGAAGCTGGCTCCCAGGGCAGACAGCTGGACTGAGCATTTATGTGACTCTCAGCCTAGTATCACTAGGGACATACCCTAGTATGTTGCTAGTATCACCACATGCTGGCTAATCTTGGTGTCCCCATGAGCATAAGCAGATTGAGTCAGATAGTCTAAGGAATGGCAAATACATGGAGATGACTGTGCAGCCAAATAGGGCTCACTATCCAAGAGAAATTAGATCTTAAACTGCCTTTGGACCTTTTGAAAATCTAATTTGATGCTGGTTTGCATTGGAAGTATCTTAAAGCCTTTGAAAATTCTATTTTAAGCAATTTCTCCATACACATCAATAAACTTGTAACAGGATCTAGACATGCAAAACCAGCAGAAATAGCATAATAGATAAATAGATATGGAGATCAGCAACTTCAATTAGTTAAGTTGAAAAAAAATCTATAAAACAATAACATTATAAGAACATGAACTATCTCTGAGATTCCAGAATATTTGAATATAAAAAAATGGAAGCATCTGCCTGCTATTGACTTTACAATCCCAGTGATCTCTGCAAGCCTAAGATATTTCCATTTAAAATTTGTAAGGTGTCAGTTGTTATCAAAACACAATCTTCATCACACAGTCTTTACATAGACATTTGGTCTGAAATGCTGCATGTCCATTGGTCATACATCCACAAAATATGTAAAAATGAACATCTGTATAAAGGCTGTGAGGCAATGAAGATTAAATGCTAACTTTATCTGTGAGCTTTTCATAACTTCTACCAAATCAGCTGTCCACAAACCACAGGATTTTACTGCATAAGCAGATAGAAATGATGTTTGGAAAGAACAGGATGATGATTTCCAGTTCATGAGATATTTATCCCAAGACACATTCATTCATCTGTTGCACATTTAAATGTCTGCTTTTAGCCACTTGCTAAAGCAATACTGAATCAGAAGAGCATCTCTTTCTAATAACAGTTTCATTCCGCACTGACTTACAAGCAGTCACTGTATAATCTAAAGCAGTAGAAACAAAGTGTGAGTTCAGGAAGTCTGAGCCACAAGGAAGGAGATTCTGCACCAAAGATGCAGCTTCATGGGGATGATTAATGGGGATACAGAGCCCAAATCCTGCAGGAGGAAAGTAAAAGGCCAAATAAGGTTCTCCTTTTTGCAGGGAGTATCTGTGTGCAAACCTGCCTGCCTGGTAGTTGTTGAGGGATATGTTCATATGTTTCCTTAGCACATCACCAGAAAAGCCTTCATCAAGGCTTGGGATGTAATCCTGGATTGGTCCAATGATGAATGAGTTTTGGTTGTTTTAAAGAGGGAAATTAGCAGCAAGAATATGAAGTAGCTTTGTAAGGTTTATGAACAGATTCAGCTAATGCAGCATGAGATATTTTTATAACAATTACAAAATTAATTAAATTTAATTACAGTTTTTAAAATTACGTGAGCATTTAATTAATTCCAAGAATACTTGGAAATCATTTATCTCAGTTTGAATGCCTTCAAATCGCTTTTTGTCATTTATTAGCTACCAATAGCCTTCATTTTAAGCATTACATACGGTCATGCATGAACAATTGCATCCTGCAGTCTTTCATTTCATGGAATTTATTCACAGACATCCTTCCTAGGATGGAACTTGTTCCTGGAACAGGTTACAGTTTGATCTAAACACTGTCAGTTTGGGTTCAGATTGATCACTTCCAGTAAGGAGTTCAGTAACAAGTTCCTGAAATGAGAATACTTCACCCTCAGAGACCACTATTGCAATTCAGTGCTTTGTGCTGCAGCCTCTGTAAAGGATGATGTGACTGTTTAATTGCATTGTGATGGATGCTTCAGAGACTGCAAGACTGATTTATTAGGAGTTTTTCAGACTAGTCCACAGCTATGTGTTTTGTTTTGACCTGAATATGCATATGTTTATAAAACAATTTTTGTGTTAACCATAACATTTACTCCTGACTGATGCTCTTGATGTCAGTATTTCTGCTCAGCAGTCTCGTTAAGCCCTGGACAGACTATAAACTGCTTTTGACTAAGATGCAAATAAGAAAAGAAACCTTTTACCTAGTAGTAGCTGGTCAATAAAGTATTAATATTTTACATACCTCTTAGAAGCTTATTTTTCAATTTCTTTCTCTTTGAGTTTCCTATCTGTTGGTTGTTGGTTTGTTGAGTTTTCTTAGATGCATCTTGTCTTAACATATAAGACTAAAGCAGTACTGTAAAAATTACTCTGATGATATTTTCTCTCTAGTGATCTGTGATATTGACACTTAAACTAGAGAAATTTTGCAGTATTTTAAGGGCTTTACCTGTGTTTCTCTGTTAATGCTTTTATATGAGTTTTGCTAATGTGTGGTGCCAAGTGCTAAACTAAACTGGCAGGGATCATTGGGAAAATCTTATATTCCCTGGGGAGAAAAAAATCAAGTCCCAGATGATAGTCACAGTCCCATATGATTTCCTTATGCAAAATGATATGAAATGTGTACTTTCTATTGTCTTAGCTGCCAAAATCATTGTCATATGTACCGCTTTGGTCGTCTGGAATAAGCATTAACTGCAGCCAGGCATATTGCTAATTCCCCCCTGTGAAATCAATGTAAGATCTTTGCCAAGACGTAGTATCCCACAAAGTTGGCTTTGACATATTTTCACTATTACCAGGAAGTTCTGATTGCCTCATTAGAATATTTTGGCCACCAGAAGGACATTTTGTCAAGTGCCTCTATACCTTCCTGTCATGTGTGTAGGTAGGTTGGTATGTCATCTACCTTTACATCACAGCCTATGCACTGCTGGTGCAGTTCTCCCAAGCAATGGAAACAGATTGCTCTAATCCTTTTGTGTGGTGAGATTGCTGTCATCTTCTATTTTCCTAGTAATATTTAATTGTTTTAGAAAAGTAGCTACAGCTCTCACCCATGATCAAGACCCATTAGGTTAGGGACTGCTTAAAATCTAAACTTTTGACTCCCTGCTCAATGCCTGAAATTTGGTATTTTTCTTCTTTCTTGTCTGTAGGCTGGGCTTCCTTCCTTCAGCTGGCATGTGTGCTGAGATACTCAACTTGCCAGACATTTCTTATACACATAGCTAAATCCACTAGTTTTTCAAGAATTTACAGTGAAATATATATGTGTGCATGAGGAAGTTTGGCTTCAAGTTTTTAAAAGCATGTCACTTCAGTTTTCATATTTTCTACCAGCTCATTCTGAAAAGAAAAGTATTAATTCTGCAAATAACTGGTTTTGAGTGTCAGGAATATGGATTTCACTTACCATTCTTTAAGTCATTATCATAAAAAACATTAGTTAGAACAAAAGCCTTCCCAAATGAGCCTTTGAAGACAACTTTCTTTTCAAATGCAAAGGATCAATTTTCCTTGTCAATGATCTCAAAAAAAAAACCAAAAAACCAAAAAACCCAACAACCCACAAAACCTCTTCTTCGGGCCTCTTGCTTACCTGCTATTTCCCAGCTACATATTTTGCTTCTAAAGAATCTGGCTAAAATAATCTCGTCTTTATTGCCAGAGGTTTTCTTATGTCTCCCAGAATCTTGATCAGACATATATTGTTTAAACTGGCTGGGGCCAAATGTGTGAAATGATTTTTAACAAAAATTTATCATCCAATGCTAAATCTATTGCTCTGTGAGTCTCTGTTGTGTTTGGCAAAGAAACTGTAATGGAGATCAAAATGATAAATACAGAAGATTATTAAGAATTTCTTAGATTTCCAAAGAAACAAAACTGGGCTCAACATCTTGGGGAGCAAAAACTGGTTCTTGGGAGTAACTATAGGTTATACACCAGATACCTTTATTGATAGTCCAGAAGAGATTCCATCTCCAGGCAGACCTCCAGGAGCAGATGTGCCACAAAAGGGTAGGAGCCTTTCTGCCTTCAAAGCATGCATTGGTACATTTCTTATCTGTACTTTTTTTGCAAATAAAACTCATCCCACAGTAGGTTCTCATTGCCAAGACAATTTCAACACAGTGGACTCAAAAGCTGAATAATGTACAATGCTGGAAATCCATGTTTACCTTCATCAAATGCCTCCCTACCCCCCTCCGCCATCCCCCCTCCGACCGCCCCCCCTCCCACCACCCCAACAGCACATTGGCAAAAGGCAACAGAAATATTTATTTCTCTTTTCCAAGTTTTTTCACTTTTCAAATCTAAGGCCCAATCTGCTTTCATCGGGGAGTTAGTCATATAGACTTTAATATATGTTATTTTGGAATAATTCAGAAACTGCCAAAATAGAAACAGCTTACATTTTTATATCCAAAAGAAAGCAGAAACTGAGGCATCACTCCTGTGTACCAGGATAGCTATTTTAAGCAGGCAGGAAAATAAGGGTGTTGACCTGCAAAGCTACCACCTTGCCTGTCCTGATCCCTTCCTGCACACTGTGTGTCCCTCTGTTCTAATAAGAGATTATCAGTAAATAATGACAGGTTCTACAGGCTGCCTGCTGCCCTTTCTGTAATGATGCTTAATTTACCCTTGCTCTGTCTCATCATGTTGTCTTGATTATTACTGCCTTGGGGCCAGGTCTGTGTGTGGTTGTATGTTTAGAAACGCCCAAGCACACACCAAGCACTACCAGAATCCAACTGTTGTATTCATTTTTGTTGTTTGTTATCAGCTTTGTAGGCTGGGAAAGATCAGGACATTCTATATTTGACTGGAAGTTCAGGAAGGAAAAGGCTGGGAAACTGCATGTGGTCCCCAAACCTTACCTTCTCCTCAGAATCTGAGCCCTCAGCCTGGCATCGGTGGGACCAGAATGGCTCTGTTTTGACTGTTGTACTCTTTGAGATATATAGAAAATGTCTGCGCCAAGCTAGGGTTTGGGGATTTTCAAAAAATGTCATGATATTTCACATTGAAATGATGCATTTTACTCAGTTTTGCAGAACTGTCTTGAGCATTGTTATTGGTATTTTATCAGTTTAGCTATGGATCTTCATTTGTGTCCTCCAGGAAAGTCTGGGAACAGATGCCCTGACAGGTGAATACTCTGGAAATTTTGCCTGGATATGTGTTACTTGACTTTATTTGGTGTTTAAAACTATCTAGTACTGTATTGCTGCTGTACTCCTGAATAGCTGCTGCCTTCTAGTCAAAATAAAGATGTATGAAAGGCCTTGTGAGTAATTTGGAAAGGGATGGGTTGAGGACCTGAAATTATGTTGACGGTCTCAGGGTACATATTCCGTGGCTAAGGTTCACTCTTGCTTCAATTAAAGTAACACTCACCAGGGATTTTAGGGCTTGGTTGCCTTCAGTGTCAGGGTGACTGTGGATTCAGTAGGCAGAAAGGGCCCTTCTCATGTGAGGATCTTATGAAGGTCATTGCTAAATTCCTGTCCAGCAGTCACAAAACCAGTAACTTGTGAACAGTAATAACATCTTTATGATATATAGCGTGTTAGGAATAAATGTGTGCTGTTAGATTGCAAGAAAAAGCATCCAGTCATGTGAGGGTTCCCTCTCGTCCTACACTCAGTCCACCCACCACCTCAGAGACAGAATGAAATCCCCAAAAGGGTATAAGGGCAGAGCAAGGCAGCCTGAACAAGGAGAGGGACAAAGGAGGAATGAGGATGAGTTACCTGTCAGTCCAGGAAACCTCAAGCTTCAGTTAAGCACCATTTACCCAAGCTTCAGAAGCTGTGCTCAGTATGGACTGTGCCTTATATAGACATATACTTCATATTTCATATTGATCTCATTCTGATTTATTTTCCTATTCTTATGCATTTAAACTGCTGATATGAAAACTAAGCATTCATTTAGGAACATTCTCTGGGGACAATTAATAGATATACAGCAAGATTTCACTTTTCTATAAAAAAAAAAAAAAAAAAAAAAAAACCCCAAAAATATTCAAAATCTAATC
>NDXB01008005.1:217643-242035 GCA_002631895.1 Agapornis roseicollis
GACAATTAATAGATATACAGCAAGATTTCACTTTTCTATAAAAAAAAAAAAAAAGGAAAAAACCCCAGAAATGTCCTAGACCACATCCAGTTTCTCTTAACTTTTTCCATACTGTTACATTCCTAGAGCTTAGATCTCTAAAATATAGATTGCTTATAATAGTACTAGTGCTAGTGTGATTTCTGACTACATGCAACAGCCTGCACCAATTCTGCATTTATCATTATTCCCTCCTAGTGAAGCAAATTCTCATTTACAGATAGTTGTGTGCCTACCCCTGCTTTACGAAAGGAAGGACAGGGAAAATTTTCAGTGTAAAGGTTCATTTTAGGGGGAAAAAGTCAGTTCTTAGACTTTGAAAAGCAGTATTGTTATGTATCTACAGAACAGTAGGAAAAGAAACAAAAGTGCACAATATGCCATGAAAATTATCTGTAACAAAAGATTTTCAATTGCGTTGTGCTCCTTATGCTGCTCTATGGTGCTTGAGTGAAGCAGGACCCATGCAATACAGGCACATGATGGCTGACTGCACTGGCACCCAGCCAGCTCACCATAGAACACTAGCCTGTGCTGAGCTGCTCTTAGCCCAGCTTTTCTTCCAGCTTGTAACTCCACAAAGCTCAGAGGTTTCTCACCACTTCAGTTTATCATCAGACAGATCCAGCAGGTTTTGGCTGACGTGACTTTGAGTAATCATAAAAACTGAAATGAAAATCAGGAAACAAGAAAGAAAAGCTTATGTCAAGCTCCAGCAAACCAAAACATGGCAACCTTCAGCAACTCTGTCTGTGAAATCGTTGCTGAGAACACAACATCTGTTAAAAACATGGTGAATCTTTAACAATTTATTTGTATGTGCCTGATTCACAGTTGCCTTTTAGATATGTACAGAAGCCTAATTACTACACAACAGTAATATTTTGGCTATTATATTTCTGGCTTATATCTTTATACCCAGCAGAAGAACAAAACCAGTCTTTTGCAAGGAGGGTAATTTTCATCAATAACAAGCAGAAGAGAAATACTTCAGCCTGACCTACATTTCTTTGAGCCCTTGAATGGCTGGGGTTTTTCCTGTACACCACACGGTTTAGTTTAGTGAAACCAACTTTTCAGGAAATATCATGTTTTCTATATCCAAGCACAGGGAGTGTTGCGAAATGCTGTATTTACCATGTTCAAGTGCACTGGGACTGTCCAGGCTTCAGCAAATATACATTATGGTTAAAAACAAGAAAATTAATGTAGGCAGAAAAACAACTTGTGAAAGTGCAAGAAAGAAATAGTTTGGGGCAAAGAGGACAGGACAAGTGAGGCTAAAATGCGTTGTGTGTACACACAGTTCCCAAACTTCCACAAGTAACCCTGTGTTGCTGTCTTCAGTCGCTTTTTGCCTTTTATCACTGCACTCTTCACTGGTTTGCAGCATTGAAGAACAAAAGGCAGAAGAAAAATGGTGCAAACATGCAAGTTTTGAGAAACTTGCATCAGGCTTCAATGAGGGTAGTTCACACAATATACTGGAGCCTTTAATTCTCAGTTGGTTTTATTTCTTCACAGTGGTTCTGGGCTCTGTTAAACTTGCTTTAACTTTGGACTTTGAAACAAAGCTGAGAAAGAAGGGTAGCGGTAATAAGTCTAAGACACTTTTGTCCTCTCATGGTCTCTGGGACTGTCAGGACAGGTTTGTTACACAGTGTAGCTTTGGACCTCTCTGGATGCTGCTGTTTTCCAACCGGCTTTTTATGCTAGCTGCAGATCACTGGGGTGCAGTGTTACCCAGACACAACCTGTCATGCCCTGGCTGGCTGGCAGACTGTGTATTACTTGAATCAATAGCAGTTGCATCATTAACTTCAGGATGTGTTCTTACCCACTAAAGTAAGCACTAAAGGTCCCAGGCAGGTTTGCAATAGCCTAAAATGAAGTCTGTGTCAGCACATCTTCACAGCTTACCAGATTAATTTAGATTTTGGTTCCATATGTATTGTTTACAGCCTCCACATCCTGACTGTAATACAGACCTACTCATAAGTCAAGAAAGACAGATTTTGTCTGCTTGCCATCTCCTATAACCTAGGAGGACCTTGTGTTATCTCTAATCTAACCGGTCGATCTAATATAAACAAGTTTTTCCCCGTCCACCTCAAACAATCATTAGAAGAAATAATGTAACATATATGTGAAGGGGAAACATGCCATCATAATTAAGATTTAGCCAACTGTTTATATTTGTTAATATTCAGAGTAGAGATACATAAAACTTCCCATTTGTGCTTTGAAACAGCCTCCCAAGCTTTTGTATCAGACATACAATTCATGCTTGGCCTTACAGCTTCTCAGACTGACAACATGGATCTACCATCTGTGTTCAGGTCTTAATGACCATCCCATACTATGATGATACCACCTCTGGAACATACTTTACTTAGTGAACAATAGCTCAGAGCTACAGGGATATTTCCTGCTTAAAAGCAAGTTTTAAGTTCTTCATAAATATTTTCTACTTTCTATTTTCTACTTTTGTTCTACTGTCTGCCTGGGACATGAATAACTCTTGAGCTGACTACTTCTGTCTTCGGATATGAGGAATGCTTATTTTCAGGAAATGTGTGTTCTTTGCTAATCTTTGCAGGGTTTCTTATTTCAAGTAAATATGGTGGGTTTTTAAAATAATATTATTCCAGAGATGGTGCTTTTTTGCTTATTGGCTTTTTTTTTCCTTGTTGTTGTTACTACCGCTTCTATCATTATTATCATTGGCCCTGCTATTATCGCTATATTGATGTTGTTACTTATTATAGTATAATAATAACAAATCAAGACAAAGACTGAGTCAGTGTAGAGAGATGCCTCTGGCAGAGATCCCGTTTTTGGTTGGTAGGGAAGTCTCTGACAATTAATTCATAGGAAAGCTGTCATCTATCATAAGATGAAATCAGGGGATAAAAGGTACAGTACTTATTTAGCCTGTGTGGGGAGGTAATTAAAGGAAACACGGCAGAATTCTCTGGTCAGAAGAAGAATTTGTTGATCACAAGTTACCATTACATTACAGTTATATGTATCTGTAAACAAAGATGTCAAGAAAAACCTTTTTGAAGAGTCTTGCAATGACCAGGCAGTGACATTGTTCAGGATCTCTACTTGCTACCTTTAAGCAAGCTCAACTGGGTTTTAATTTTGGTGAAACAGTGCAACCTAGTCAAGGTCTTAGGGCAACCATTGCCGTTTGTTTGACAGAGGGCTTGAACCAGAGGCCAGTATTCAAGTTCTTGAGAATCTTTGAGTTCTTGAGAGTTCTTGAGATCTTTGCACAGTTCAACTAGTGGGTGGGTCTGAATCTGTGTATGAGCACCTAAATCATACATGGACCCTACTGGAAAAAGAATAGAAAGATTACTCTCTAGACATGGGAATAACTGAGAAAGGCTAAGAAAGATACCTGCCCTAAGTGGGAAGAGTGTTTAGAATGCCCATTGGGCGTAACCTACTCCTGAACACTTTGAATTTGACATATGCAGTGAAATGTAGCATTCTTATAAACCAATATGCACTTTTCAGTTATTAGGGTTAAAAAAAAAAAAAAAGAAGAGATTTTAAAAAATTGCTAGCTCTCCCAGTCATCTTCTTAAAGCATCATTAACTGATTCACTTCTCACTGGCACTATAGCAGAAATTGTTACAGCAGAAGAAACTTAGGAGAAAAGTTAACAGTGGCTCTACCAGTGCGTATCTGGTAACACAAATTCCACTCCCACTTGGTCCTATGAGTCATCTGTCAAGACTTAAATGCCTTTATACTCTTGGTTTCCAAACTGTCTTTTCCCATGTCTGCAACCACAGCAAACAGTAAAAACTATCAAATTGACTATTTTTTCTGGTTGTGGCTTAGAAAAGTCAGAATTGTTAGGCAAATTTAGTGATGTCCCTTTTCAGTAATCACAGTAAAAAACAATTGTGCTCTACAAAATAATGCTCATCACTAGCCTACAGTGTTTGTCAATCTTCATCCAACTTCTAACAAACACTCCTTTTGAAATGCAGTATCAATTTCCTTCACTTTTTAAGGATTAAATTCTGCAAATACATTAATATATATTGATGTTTATTAATGGATATATTTAAATGCAGATGTTTAAGTATGTGTGTATATGTATGTTACATACACATTTTATGATTGTGTATATAAACCTTCATACACATGTATATGTATACACAAATACATATCTGTGAATAGCTCCTTACAAGTTAATAAAATTAGTAAAAATTAAAGACAGTCAAGAGCTAAAGTATTTTGATAAATCAGATCCTCAGCCTGATTCATATAATGAAATACATGGGCCAGCACTATTTATTGCTGAAAGTGCAGCTGGAGCAGAAGGTTTTAGTTTTTCTAGCTATTTGTCTTGCATACACTTTTTTTCTGGAGTTTGAACCTTCCAATGGAAACACAATAATACTGAAGGTATTTACAGTCATTTATATTTTTATTTCCCAGCAGGCCATGTGTTCCATATATGCGTTTTTATTTGTGTAGAAGAATATGCTATCTATATATGTGGAAGAGAAAATGAGATGACACTGAAGCTAAGCATGAACATGCTTCATGACAACTTAGATATGAAGTTCTGTAGACACATTTTTATGGGAATCAACTTATGATATCCTCCATCTTTTTTTATTATAATCTGTGTTACCAGAATAGCAGGCTGCCAGGAGATATTTTCTAGTGTCCTGAGATAACATGAATTTATAAGAATGTTCTGTATTGAGGTTCCTCTAAGTATGTAACAGTCAGTTTAGATGGTCATTCAGCTTGTCCTCAAAGGTTACACTGGAACTATAAACAGAAGGTAATAGCAATAAATAAAGCTAAAAAACCAAAATGGTGAAAAGACTTGTGTACACCCTATGTAAACAGGATACTATGCATACTCCTGCAGAATTAACAGCATTCAGAAACATTATTTTACAGATCCTTTACCACTACAAAAATACTTTGTGACCACCAGCCATTTTAGGTGATTCCCATAATAGTGGAGTTTTCAAATCATTTAATCCCAACCGACATTTCTGAAAGGCCTATTTATTTCTTCAGGCAATAAAATACCTTTGAAAATCTGACTTTGAGGAGTTAACTTTAGAAAAAAAAAATACTTTGATACCTTCCCACCAGGTTAGTCACTCAAGTATAATATGCAGGTACCACAAGAAGCGTCAAAATCCCAGGGCAGGTGCCTAATGACATGCTAGTGGGGCTATGACCAGGTGTAAAACTTCTGATATGCCTGAGCTACCCAAACCCTACTTCAATCTAGCATTAGAATGTTCTCTCTTCTTCCCTTTATGCAGGGCCCAGATGACAGGTATGTTCAGAGCACACAGATGGGACTAGTCCTCACACAAAAGGCAACTAGAATCATAGAATAGTTAGGGTTGGAAAGGATCTTAAGATCATCCAGTTCCAACCCCCCTGCCATAAGCAGGGACACCTCACACTAAACCATGCCACCCAAGGCTTCGTCCAACCTGGCCTTGAACACTGCCAGGGATGGAGCACTCACAACCTCCCTGAGCAACCCATTCCAGTGCTTCACCACCCTTACAGGAAAGAATTTCTTCCTTATATCCAATCTAAACCTCCCCTGTTTAAGTTTGAACCTGTTACCCCTTGTCCTGTCACTACAGTCCCTAATGAAGAGTGTCTCCCCAGCATCCCTAGAGGCCCCCTTCAGATACTGGAAGGCTGCTAGGAGGTCTCCACGCAGCCTTCTCTTCCCCAGGCTGAACAGCCCCAACTTTCCCAGCCTGTCTTTATACGGGAGATGCTCCAGTCCCCCAGTTATCCTCGTGACCTTCCTCTGGACTTGTTCCAACAGTTCCATGTCCTTTTTATGTTGTGGACACCAGAATTGCACGTAATACTCCAAGTGAGATCTTACGAGAGCAGAGCAGAGGGGCAGGATCACCTCCTTGGACCTGCTGGTCACGCTCCTTTTGATGCAGCCTAGGATACGATTCAAGACTTTCTGCCTGGCTGGTATGGTTGATCACCTTCATGTAGTTCACCAGTGGGCTGTGATATGAATATGGAAGACTGATTTTTAAATCCTTTCTTCTTGATTTGGGAAACAGGGCTTGAATATGACTCCCAGAGAAGTATCAAATACTCTGCTACAGTAAGTCTTCATTTCACTTCCTGCTCTTTAGAAAGCTCAGTATAGTATTGTCTTACTCCAACAAACACTTTAAGCTTCCTTCTTAATGCTTGTGTGGGATTACAGCCCAGATATATTGTGTTCCAGGGTACTGGCACAGCAGAGGTTCAGGGGCCAGACACAGCCAAGGCTGGAGGCACCAAGCATGTACATTCCTGTCCCCCCACACCACATCCAGCAGCATACCTCAAAGAGCCCATACAGATCAGGGGAAAGCCAAACTACTAGAAACAGGGTTTACAGAGGATGTTCTGCTGAGGTCGGGTCTGCCAGCAGGACATGGTAAATACTTTTCTCTGTGGCTAGGGCATCCCTATTCACATTTCAACCATCTTCTTCAGAATTCTTTCTCCATACAGGTGCTTTCCTCCAGTCTCTCAAGGTGCTGGTGATGGCAACCGTATTTGAACAATACTTTAGTCACTAAATCTAAACTGCAAATCACCTGTAAGGAAATGGTTGTCTTTACAAAGCTGTTGTCACTAAGCAGACTTAGAAGGGGTCTAAGACTAAGAGATAGAGCACAAGAGAAAGCATGTTTCTGCAGCCCAATGCCTGGGAGAAACTCACAGATTTTGACCTCTGCTCCTAGGACTGTTTCTGTACTTGCCATTAAATGATCATTAGGTTTGGTGCCGATGGGGAAAGAGTTACGTGCTGAGTGAAAGCAGACACAGCTGACAAGGGTAGAAATAGGAAGAACAAAACAATGTAAGGCTCGCCTATGCATGTGCTGGTGTGCGCAGTGGAGATTATTACCTGTGCTGGAACTGGTGTGGTACTATTGGAAACACAAGGCAGAATGGAGGCGTTCTGCATCTTTGAACAGAGAGTTGATAGGGAGAGTTGGCTGTGCAGTGCAAATTAAATTAAAACATAGGTTGTTTGGGTTGGGTTTTTTCCTGATAACAGCTTGGTGAGTTGTTAGGTGGACAGCTAGTGGGGAAGAAGGAGAGAGGGAGGCAGGGAAGGGTAATGCATGACTTTACATACCTAGAAATACATGCTGTTGAGTGGAGCTTAATATCGCATGTGCCTCTTATTCAAAATGTGAACTGCAGAGCAGATCAGATCAGGCAATGTTAGCCACATCCAGTGCAAAATATGTTTTGATTTGTTTGGTTTCTTTTAAAACAGAGAGAGGGAGCATAAGTTCAGGGAGGTAAGTGAAAGTTCAGTGAGATTTCTCCACATTCATGAAACCTGAGTTCATAATCAAGCTATTGAGTCACATACAGATGAGGATCTTGTTTGGTCAGCTGAAAAAAATCAGCAAGAAAAAAGAAAGAAAAAAGAAAGAAACCCCCAACCCCTTTCCCCTGTAAGTTCCTTGATGTTCCATAGGTGTGGTTGGGTGAAGAAAAGCCAGATCCATACCAACAGCTGCATGGAATCTTTCCACGGCTGAAAGGTGAATAATTAAGTCTCTTATAACTGCAGCCCCTCAGGGGCAGATGAGTCACTGGCCCAATTTAGAGCTATGTTATCTTGTAATGAACAATAAGAGGGAAATCTATATCTGTCCTGACAGTTCTAGTGAGACACTGATGATCTGTGCCCCAAAACCTCAGGAAGGGAGTTGGTCTAAATGCACCTCTAAGAAAATAACTGATTTTGTGCATACAACTCATCAGTGCTTCAGGATGATAATTTTTTTTCTATGCATATGAAAGTTCCTGAGTCTGATGCTGAGGCTTAGGCAAGAAGGAAAAGGATGTGTCAGTTTTAACTGACAACATTACAGAATCATAGAATCATAAAATAGTTAGGGTTGGAAAGGACTTTAAAATCATCTAGTTCCAATCCCAGTATCTAAAATCAGATACAGTCAAGGTGGGAATTAACTTTTTTCCTACATCCAGTCATGCTGGATGTTGCCTCAGGTCTCTTGGGATGAAGGGAGGAGTCCAAAAAAGAAAAATATGAAAAATAAGCCTGCTGCTAGGTGACCTAAAAAACTACGGATAGATTTTTTTTTATGAAGGGTTTGAATGTCCACTGGAAATCTCCAGCAGTCTGCAAATCCAGAAAGCTTAAAGGCTGGTCTAAACTTGACAAATCTTTGTGTATATTAACTGCGCCCATGTGAGAAAAGCAGTATAAATCACTCTTCCTTATACACAAAGAAACTGGAGTCCTTGGCTGCTGCACAAGGCACACAGGAGCGCCCTTGCTGCTTCTTTGGGGACTGCAGATTTTTAGGGCTCTGAAGATGATTTAAGTTCAAAAAGAGGCTTATGGGCCATACCCATGGATCATTCTCTACTAAACCCTGCAAAAGACAAGTGATTCTCTGCCTTCTCCTCCCTCCAATTAAAATGTTGATAGATCTGATATTACTGTCCCCATTTGGAGGTTCAGGGCTAGTTAGCTCCACAGCATGACAGGCATAGAGGGATATCAGCCTCATGTGTCATGTCAATGTATCATACAGTCATGTTCTGATAGAAGGAACACCTCTTGGGTTTTTTCTTTCCTCCAGCCACTTCAGAAGTATCGAGTGACTCACTAAGGAGACATGTTTGTGTCTTCTCAGTGAGAAATGAAGCCAACTCCCTGTGCAAGGGGAAGGAAGCAAATGACCTGAGTAAGTGAATGAGGAGTTTCTTAGTTTGGGGAGGGGCTAAAAGAAGAATAAAACTTGCAAAGACTGGTTGAAATTGTGCTGAATTCCAAGGAGCCATGCCTCCTCCATTACTTCTGCAGAGAGAGTTTGTAATCAGTACACAATTAAATATATCATTCAATAGCAAAAACAGGAAATAAAAGAACATAAACAGTAGTCCAATTCAAAGCTGTTCATCAGATCTTAATCCTCATTAGAAGGTATTAATTTTGATTACTGCATTGCAGAATAATTAGCAACTATAAAAAACAATTCCAGATTTCCACATGCTCTTCCCAGGGTTAACAGCTTGTCATTGGGCATGTTTTAATTATTGCTTTGTCATCATTATATCTTCAGTTCATTACTGCAGATGATCTAGATCTGCTGCAGAAATCCAGTGGCCAGTTGTGATGTTTGGAAGTTTTTCCACTAAAATTACAAAAGGCAGTGCTTAGCAAAGAAGGAAAGGATGATGGTGGAAGGAAGGAAGGAAGGAAGGAAGGGAGGAAGGGAGGAAGGGAGGAAGGGAGGAAGGGAGGAAGGGAGGAAGGGAGGAAGGAAGGAAGGGAGGGAGGAAGGAAGGGAGGAAGGAAGGAAGGAAGGAAGGAAGGAAGGAAGGAAGGGAGGAAGGGAGGAAGGGAGGAAGGGAGGAAGGGAGGAAGGGAGGAAGGGAGGAAGGGAGGAAGGGAGGAAGGGAGGAAGGAAGGAAGGAAGGAAGGAAGGAAGGAAGGAAGGAAAGAAGGAGGCAGGGAGAGAGGGAGGGAGGAAGGGAGGAGGCAGGGAGGGAGGGAGGGAGGAAGGGAGGAAGGGAGGCAGGGAGGAAGGGAGGAAGGGAGGCAGGGAGGCAGGGAGGCAGGGAAGAAGGGAGGGGAGGACACGGACAGCCCAGCAAAGTCAAGCCAAGTCCCAGCTTTGTATATAATTAAGCTCTTATCTATGATATGTATCTTGTTCTATTTGATCATAAACATTCAGTGAGAAGCGACACAGATTTGAAGGCTCTATAGTGCAACATAATAATACTTTCAGCTTGTTCACTCCAATAATACCTCTAAATGGGACATTCAAGCAAGGTCTTTGTTTAGAATTGCCCCAGTTACTTGTCCAAGCTGGAGCTTGACCCCTGCGGAAGTCTTGCCGTGCTGCTTGTAACATACTCTTACTTCAACTGATATTTCAGTGACTTGTTTTCTCTCTGCAGCTCAGACAGTATTTTTTTTAGCCTTGACAGAATGGCTAGACTAGGTAATCCACGCAAACAGCTGCTGCATGCAATGTGATCTTTTCCCCAAACCTTTTTAACAAATACTTCTGAACTGTTCCTTAGTTTCGAATATGTTGGAAATATCCAGAAGCTAAAATCTATCAATATTAATGTAATTGACATATTAACTGTCCGGCTATACTGCTTTTAGCTTGATAAGTGTCCCAAGAAGATTAACAAGAGCTGCATGTTCACAAAACCACTCCCTAATCATGAAGCATTCATCAGAAAAATATCTCAGCTTCAAACCACTTTCATAGAGGATTTTCTTCTTGAATATTAGTGTTCTTGTCTGTAGCAAGAAGATGCTATTAATTTGTGTAGTGTGAGCTTTGCAAACTTTCAAACTTCATCAAGGATAATATAATTGGGATATTTCATTTTGATTAATTTTATAACTTAAAATAACTTTGTTCTTTGTCGATCATAGGCATTCTGTCTAAGAGAACCCATATATGAGTGCAAGTAATATAAAAGTAAGTGTTACAAATATTGAAGATATAAAATAACAGTAATGGATCTAGGGAGACTTGAAAAATGAACAGGAGAAAAGAAATAAAAGGTTAGCCTTTAAAACGGCCCATGAATATAAGGGAAAACACATTCAGAGGAAGAGAGGAATTTGGAAAACAATCATTTTAAGGAAGTCAAGAGGTGACAGTGGACAGAAAGTTAGACATGCATTACATATAGCATCCAAAAGGGTACTGCAGCTGTGAAATGCATAGGCAAGAGTAACATCCTCATTGGGAAGGGTGGCAAAGTCCTTTTCTGAACACTGTGGGTATTATTCCATTAACAGCACTCCACTACATTTTAGGAACTTATGTTCTGAAAAAAAAACCAACCAAAAACAGTGCATTGGAAAGCATTAAAGGAACAATAAAATGAGCAGGGGTGTGCAGAATTGATTTTAATAGGTAAGATTAAGTACTAAATCTGTCAAATTTGGTTAGCTGGGGAAAAAAAGGGCCACATGGATAAATATTTAAAAGGTGTCTAATGGGAAAGGAATTATTTTAGGACAACTAAAATTCTAGGAATAGGAAAGGAGGATGAATGTGAGAATGAGGTGTATCAGACTGTGAAATGATCCCCTGTGGGATGAGAGAAAAACCCTTCTCCTAGTGAGAACGACTTTAAACGAGATTGGATATTATCTTAGTGACCAAAGGGGCAGGTGGGAATATCAACTATTTTTGAGATTTTGTAGGCAAGGATCCAAACAAAATAATTTTATGAAGGCCTTATTTTTTGCTGAGCCACACACCCTTTCTCAATAAGATCTGTTAGCTAGTGGAGTTTCTTTCAGTACTCTGCTATTGGTGGCCACACTGTGAGTTAGTTAGGAAGAAGGTGTATGGCTGAGCACTTTGCCCCCTAAAGCTCTGCCTGCCCAGCATCCCTAAATAAAAATAAAGACGCTGTTCCATAGCAATAGCACTGCTTTGTACTATGTATTTCCACATCCTGTGGTCTCCCAGGCAGTCTGCCTACTGCAAGTTCACCCCCTCAGGAAACTGGAGAGTCAGAACAACCTAGATAATGCCAGTAAACTAAACCTTTAGGCATTTCTTTGCTTTGATCTAGAGAAATGCATGTGTTGTGCTGTTTGTACCCTCAGAACAAATGGCAGTCTTGGGAACTAGTATAGATATTGAGAGATGGTATTTAAATAACATTACTTGGGAAATTCCCACTGCTTAAGAAAAGACCAACTAAAACAGGAGTTTTCTTTCCCAGAAGGCTGAGACAGGTATAATGAGGATTAGCAGGTATAATTGATACCATTTCTGTATCCCAAAGGATCATCTGAGTCATCTTCCTAGTCATGTCCTCCCTGTTCTTAGTACTGACAGTGAAAACATTGCTGGGAAGTGTAAAGAGGCAATTTAAACATACTGTGTGATACAAGCAACAGATTGCAAACAAATAACTTCATTAAGCCATGTCCATAATAATTCCTTACTTTCATACAGCACTTTTCATCTGCAGATCTCTAAGTGCTGTGCAGATGGAAAAACTCAGGAGGTAAAGTGACTTGCTTGAGGTCATTCAGGTAGACAATGGCAGCCCTGGGAATAAACCATGCCGCAGTGCCTCACTTTGCATTATAAATGCCCCTCCTGCGCAGGCCTGGAAAGGATCACGGCACAAGCCTTTGGAGAGGGAGAGTGTGTAGCTGGAGCTGAAATAAGCCTGAGTCTGATCATAAGACCACTGTGAATTAGAATGGCCAAATTCCACCCTAATGTGCAATCTCTCTTAAAATGAACTGGAGCTTTATATTTAAGTATTTCCAAGGTTTTCCTTCCCATGGTGTCTGAGTACCAGCAAAATTACATCATACTAAAACAATCTCTGAGGATGACTCCTTACTACTTTTTCCTATCAGCCCCAAGAGCCACTATAGATTGTTTTAGTTTTATCACTTTTTTTCTAATTGCACATAAACACTGGTTCTAATTCACTAATCATAGTGAAAAATGGAGGAAAAGATTATTTACAACCTAAAACTACAGTAGTGCAGTGATGACTCAGGCCTCATAAACACAAAAACCAGCAAGAAAATATTTCAGCCTTGACTATGCATATAAGAAAAAAAAGTGCAGGAAAAAAACCCCCAAAACTGCAGGCATCCAACATCCCGAGTTCATGATAAGAGAAGCTATCCACAAACACTACTTGTGATTAAAAAAGAAAAAAAGGCAGAATATGAGAGGAATCAAAGCACAATATATCATAAGTTCCACAGAATATGAGAGGAATCAAAGCACAATATATCATAAGTTCCAAGACTATAAATCCCATTATGCCTGAAATTTGGAAGGCAGGATACATCCTACAGATTCCTGGAAGGGAAGAAAAGGCGCTGGTCCTGAAGCCACAAGTCTAGAGTTCCTTGCTGGCTCAGCTGCAGGCTCCCTCTGTAATCTTGGGCATATTGCTTTACTTCTGTTTCCTCTCCCACATTGTGGGTGTGCCTACATTGCAGTAAAAGTGGGATATTAAAGCTTGTCAGCCCAACTGAAATGGTTTTAACCGAGTCAGGTTATGTACTGCTAGCACTGCAGCCCTAGCTTGGAGCTGGGTATGGACTGAATCCTTAACAGTTGATAGCGAAATTTGGGAAGAACAAAATCTGAACACTATCTGAGGAATGCTATTCATCTAGATTTCATATTGTTATTTATGTTCTGGAAGGACACTTTTAAGAAAGAGAAAAACCGTATTTTCTGACTAACAAAAGGAGCTAAGCCAGAACTAAAAAAAAAATAAAATAAATAAAAAAAAAAAATGATGGTTGAAGTTTTCTGAGTCATTCAAGGGATTTAGCCACATGCTTCACATTAATGTGAGAGTGCTGCTTTGGGATACAGATCTTAAGAATGGGAATCTGTTCCTGAACTCCTTCCAAATCGTATTGTAACTAGGGTATGAAATGAGAGGAGTTAGTCTTCCACAGGGGTAAGAACAGCTGAGAAAAAGTGTGTGTTCAAAACTGTAAGACATTTTAAAGGAAAGTTGCTTGTTTTTATGTCATTTGGCCAACTGGTAAATATAATTGTTTTAGTCTGTAATGATACACATTTTAAGAAAACATTCATGTATTGTGGAGGAAAAAAATTACCTGCTTTCTTTTTAATGAAAGCATAATAGCAATATGACTTAAAGCTGTAGATCAGTGTCAAAAGTAATAAAACAATCTGGTATGGTACTTCCCCCCCCTACCCAGCTAAATGATTCTTATGTAGTCTTAAAAACAGCTTGATAGTTAAGATACAAATAATGGGTATTATATGGAAATGACAGTTGGAAAGTACAAACACATGTAAGAGAGTTCCTTTAGAAAATACAGTGAGAGACGGGGTAAGAGGAAAAGCTTTATTAATGTCAGAAATATACAGTGAAATATTTACTGCACACATGTTTGGGATAAGAGTTGAGATGAGGAGCCAGATGCTCAGCTGGTGAATGTTGATGCAGGTCTGTTTAAATCAGTGGGACTATACTGATTTACATCATCTACAGATTTTGCAGCTGGTTTCAACATGCATACAAACTTTGAAAGTTATGCAGACCTACCTGCCCTCCACTCTCTGGAAACAAGGCTGGAAGTCTGGTGGAATAAGGATTCTCAAGGAGACATCTTGTGTTTCTGTGGGCTAGAAACATGGTGAAGACAAGTATTATTGTGGTTAGGACAGTATTTCTACATTTTCCTAGCCCCACAGGAAATCAAAATACACACTAAAAGTGAATAATTAACCTAACTTTGTAAGCCTTCAGGAAGCATCCATTCTTGTATGATTCAAGCCGCATTTCATATGAATCAGTGTTCCCCTCCCTACTTAAATGTAGACACTTTATTTCTGTGGTCTGGAAGCTGAGATCAGATTTCATCCATAATGATTTTAGCTGCCACACAGCTCATCAAAATTGCAATTATAAATACCAGTGTTTTTCTTTTTCTGGAATGTAGACTGCATCATATAAGATCCTGCCAAAAGATGCAAAATTAGCACTGAGACAGATATATTTATGCAACCTCCAGGGAAGGGCAATTAGGGAATGAGGAATAAGAGGAGAGAGGGAGTTGTCATTACCCAAATGACCAAAAGTCTCAAACATCTTTGCATCTATCGTCTCCTGCACTGAGAACTTTTGATTCTGCAAAAAACTTTGTGCAGCAAAACCATCCATCAACCTTAAAGGAGTGCTATCAGTTGACATGTAGCAAATTTTGAGTTGATTAACAATTGCCCAGTAATGTTCATTGGTATAATGAGCACAGTGACAAACCCACCAGATTTTGCTTTTCTCTTTTTCTTTCTTCCTTAAACAGCATATTGCTAGTGTGTCACTAAAAACCTCTGCACCAAGTAGATCAGGCTAGAGTTAGGACAGCTGTCCAAATTCACTTGGGAGGCTGACTGTTGAGAAGAAGCAGTTGTAATGTTTCTCTCCTGTTTATATTCTACCTGTGCTGGCTTGTATTAGAATTAAACCTCCATTGAATTTATGACAGGTGTAGCAATCATACTGTAAATAATACCAGACTCCTTAGCACTCTCACTACAGATGGTAGAGAGATAGGGGAAGCACAAGCAGATCAGATAGACGTACCTGGAAGTGCAGTGCTATTGATCCTGCCTCCAGCTTAGGGCTGGTCCTGAGATGGCTCAGTTCCTCATTCCATTCCATGTGGAAATCAAATATACATTTCCCATCTGTTCCTTTTGAAGCAGTAGCTTTACTTTGACAGTGCTTTGAACCATCTCCCAGTCTGCATGAAAAATTCCTTAGTGTGCTCTGTTTAATCATGCTCAGAGATTTTTGGGAAATAGCTCTGATTAGTTCCAATATCATTAAGAATGGTAAAGCTATGCTTTTACATGTAGAATATATAACTTTTCCAGATGCACAGACTTTTATAAAATGACCAACTACAACATCAGTAGGGAAGGCAAGAGAATGGGGAATAATGTTTACAAAGATTTTAACCTCTAGAAAAATAAAGATGTCTGTGAGCCCTCAACTCAGCTGCTCAGTTCCCAGGCCAGATTTGAGACAGACTTGCAGGACATGGTTCCAGAAAGTTTTAGCACTAGCTGAAAGGCTATGAGGATTTTGACTTACTCACACTGCAGCTAATAGAAATTAGAGGCATGGGACACAGTTTGGTGCATTTCAGGAAGACCAAGTCTGAACTGCAATTTGTCTGAAGACTTCAGATTCTCACTCAAAATATTTGTGTAATGTCTGGCTAGTCAAGTAGTTTCAGATGTTAATTGAATTCAGCAGCTCTATTAATGCAATTGGAAAGTAAGAATACAGATGCAAGAGTTCAAGTATATTGTATAATCTCAGTAAACCAGAGGACTCATGTTATTACATATGAAATAAAGTTATGTTTATCGCTACAATTTTACTCCTTGCTTCTTCAAGATGACTGTACCAGCCAGACTGTGGAAATAAAACCAGCGGTTCCATTATCTGGATTTTGTCTACACCACAAAGGGTTGTGTTTGGTTTGGGTTTGTTTTTTGTTTTGTTTTGTTTTGTTTTAAATAATTGGATGCTATTAAGTTGGTTGTAGAGAGAATGGTAATTTGTCTATTAAGACACTGAACATTTTTTCCCCTCCAAATCCAAGTAATTATAGGAAAATGTGAATATTTTGTGTGTCTGTCTGCTTCCCTTTCATAAACAAATGTTTAAAACACAGAAGCTCTATTTTGTAGTTCTGGAAGACATTTGATATGCTGCTACATAACTTGTGATTGAGAAAAGAAGGAAGTGTGGCCTACACAGATCAAAATGGGTTGACTGATAAGTATTAACCTGTAAGTGTAATCAGAGAATCACTGATTCTTCTGAACGGGAGGATTCTCTGTCACTACAGTCTCTTTGCTGTTCCTCTCATTAGACATCTTCTATCATTAACTTGAAGTGAAACATAAAACTCCTGCCTTTAAAGTTTACAGCCCGTGCAAATATTGGAGCAGAGATAAATGCCAGAAACAGAGAAGTCATTGATGCAAATAAATACTTTATTATTTGGTGCTGCATGGGCTAGAAAACTGGATGTATACAGCCAAATACAAAACCATGCATGTTTAAGAAGAGAACATAGGCCTCATTTAAATGAGATGGAGACTTCAGTTTGATAAGCAACAACTGAAAAAAGATACTGTGTGATCATGGAATAAAATCAGCTGTTGGGGTAGACAGCAGCATCCAAGTTATTGCCAGCTTACATTCACCTTTTGTGAATGACAGAAAAGAACTGCTACTACAGCAGCTTTACCTGCCAAATGGACAGGATGAGTGGGCATGAGCACAGCAAGTAGGCTGAGACAAGCAGACACAGGAATGTGGAGATCTGGAGGAGCGCTGGGCAGCTGTGCACACAGCATTGCTGGGAGGCACTTCCACCCAGGGGCATTAAGCTTTTGCTCCCCAACTGAAGTTATCCCCCCAAAGCTGAAAACACCCCACAAGACATGGGCTGAGCTCTCCTGCAATGCTAAAAGTTATAACTTAATCCTTGAATGTATTGCTAAAGGAATCTCCAGCAGGAAGTTATTTTATTTATTCTGAAATGACTGTGCCCGTTTTTTTTGACAATTTAATAGGACTTATACCACACAACTTAGATCATCCACATAGAATTACTCACCTCAAATTTCCTTACAGTAACAAGAGAAAAGTACACACTTTTATGGTCTGATTCATGTAAAGCAGTCTTCTGAAATCTATGAGATTAATTCCATGCTGAAACTAACTTGTCTCTCTTCAGTGAAATAGATTCTTGAGTGAGCAGCCCACATTTGGTCAGTTTGCTCCACTTACCAGGTCACACAGTTCTGAAAGGAAGATAGATATTTCCCAGAATATTGCAGAAGGAGCCATAAGGATGAACAGATAATTGGAAAATTTGCTTTATATTGAGGGGTGTAGGAGCACATGCTGTTCCTCTTAACCAAAAGAAAATTAAGAGCCAGTTTGATCATGTTCTGTAAATCCACAACATACCAACAACCATTAACTCTTCAGTTTAATAGACAACAGTGTAAGAGACAGCATTAGAAGACAGAAGAAATTAAGAATAGAAATAAGTAACACACTTTTAACAGTGAAGCTAATTAAAATGGCAGCATCTTAGGAAAATTAATCAAATATTAACATCGTGACTTTCTGCATCACATAAAACAAGGAAGACAACAGGAAAAACTACAAATTAAATAAGAATTAAGTGCTAGGCGGGGAAAAATGATGCTGTTGTATATCACCACCTGGGAAATTCTAAGTCAAATTGTGATGAGCTCAGTTTACAGGTTTTGGAAGTTTACTTAGTGGACTTCTAATACTGAAAGAGCAATTTTACTGTTCTGGAAAGGAAAACCTTGTCTAGAGGTGTGAGCCCAAGTCAATGAGCCAGACACTTTGTGTCTAATCCGGTTTTATCTCTAACTCTATTGCCTTCGGCAAGTCACTCAAACCATAAGCTAAGAACAGTTAAAATTTTAGAGCTATATTCATGCAGAGTATTTTTATTTTCAAAAGCCTAATCTGTCAAAAGCCATCAGTATAAGTGGGACAGAGAAGAAGTCCAGCCTTGCAAAACTTGTAAGGAATTTTGGGAAGTCTCAAGCAATGGCAAAGCCAAACTACATGAATTGAAGAAGGGGGTTTTGAATCAGTCTAAGCAAGTTGGGACTTATACTCTAACTCATCAAGTTTTACTCACCTGATACAAGATCAGATATTTGCTCAGCAGAGTGCATAGTGAAGGTTTGTGTAATGAGGGGAAAAATCCTACAGCATGTGGTTGTCATTCCAATTGGATGAAACATAAAAATTATAAACCTACCATGGGTATACCAGAAAGACTGAACAAAGACTGACTCTTGAAAGCTTTAATATCCTCCCACCAGGAAAGAATTAGAAAGAGTTGAGCTAGATTAACCATAATAATCTAAATTCTGCTCCTGATTACATGCATGTAAATCTGAAGCAACATAACTTAAAGACTTATTTGGGACTTAAATTGGTGTCTCTGTAAGCCAGAATTTTGGCCATCTTCTATTTAGCTGGGAAGAAGAAAACATGTTTATAAAATCTGAGCAGCCTACAGTTTATCTGCCTTTAAAAAGACACACACTGTGTGCAAGCCAGTAACAGACTTCCAGCCATACCGAGATGCTGAATTGTACTGAATAACATATACTGGCAACAGCATATAGTCTGCTAGCTGGAGAACGGCTTATTATGTTCTCCTGTCTCTGTATCAGTGCCAATTCAAAGGTGTCTGGGCAAGCTAATAATATGTATAGATTGTGCTGAGCTTTATGAAAGGAAATATTTCTCTCTGAAAGCAGCTAACAGAAGCAGCTAGGTTAGTGACATAGAACTAAGAGGGTGCACTGTTTTCAAGCGTCTTGTCTGATCATGGGCAAATCCCCAAGATTCACTTTCATCTCATCCAGCCCACAGCACTCAATCAAGTCTTCCCTGGAGTCCATCTGCCCTATAGCCCTCAGAGGGGTAGAGAAACAGGCTGTCCTGGATGGTGATAAAATCCAGGCACATCTGAAGCACCTTCTGGCAATGCCTGACTTCCCCTCCTGAGAACAGGCCATCCTCACAGGGGCTGAGTTTCTGTCTTAGGTGCTATAAATGGCATAAAAGCAGGGTAAATCCTCCCTGGGCTGCTGGCTGATTTGATTGCTCAGCTGTACAATGGAAATAATAGGATCTGACAAGGGAAATGTGAAGATACAACAGTGACTGTGAGAAGCTCAAATGTTATGATAATAGATGTTGTACATGACCTTAAAGTAGATCAATATGAAACGAATTATTCACATATCTTTCATTAGTCCATCACAGAGCCATTCTGATTCCAACACAGCTGCGATGACCCATACTTTTTTTAGCTGTTCACTCTCCTTTTTTTCCTCTATCTTTTCATCTTCTGTTTGCATTTAATGTGTTTTCAGGGATAGCTTTTCACTAAAGATGTATTATTCAAGAATAATAAATAAAGACTCTAATAAACTTTCCTTTCCACTGAACCCCAGGAAATGTTCAGGTTTCCCTCTCCCCATTTTTAAACCTCCACCCTAGGAGTATATGCAGCACATGTGAAGAACGTCTGGATAATGAGTAATTCTGAGTCACGAATAATGCTTCCAGATTTGCAGTTTTGGCAGCTGGGAGTAGGATTCCCTGTTTGTACTGTGTCCAGTCCTTTCCTTCAGCTTTTCCCCCTCAGAGGCCCTGATTTTGTAGGCATATCTTGCAAGCAGGTCCTTTTGTCTATGTGAAACATTGCTGATATCAGAGGATTAACCCCAGGAAGCCAGGCAACCTGCTTATCACTGCAGGATGAGATGCTTCTGCTTTCTTCAGTACTGCAGCTGCTAAAACTCAAACAGATGCAAGACAGCCTAATTCTTACTGAAACCAATGAGGGAGAAGTTCTTAGGAAAGTAGGTAGGTGACCAATTGGTGTTAAAGCTTTTCTTTCATTCCCTGAGATGTGGCTCCCTGTACCTTTCCATGCCCCACGAAGGCTGCCTCTGTCTCACACATGCTGTGGGGTGCTGGCTGCTATCAAGCACTTCGCAGTGGCCTGTGTGGTGGTGCAGAGAACTGCAGGGAATGATGTCTATGGCTTGGCAGCAGCTTTTCCATCAACACAGTCACTCAGGCTTCTGCAGCTTTTGGATGATGGATGTAAGTCATTGCTGATTTTTATGAAACAAAGCAGCAATCTCAGCCCATTTTACGTATGACCATACTATAAAGCCTGAAACATTTGCTGATATGGTGAGAATTCCCATCCATGTGCTGTCTGATGATGTGGGATGCTACTGCCTGCCACCTTAACTGCCACATGGGAAACAGGCAAAAGAGCAGGGACCTGCTGCTTTTGGTCTCCTCATGCAATGCAATTCCAACAGGAAACAAACTACAAAAGTCCACATAACAACAAATCTAAAGAAAAACCACAGCCAAGCAATGGCTGTTCCTCTGGCCTCCATTTCAATCAACAGTAGGAAAAAAAGCACATACAGGTTGTGAAAAAAGGATCCCTCCCTACCATTTTTATAACACAATTGTATTCTTTGTTGAAGCAAAATACTTGGTGGTTCTTAAGTACTGTAAATCTGGGCAAAATAATCCAGTAAGCAGAAACACTTTTTGTGTGTTTTAGTTATTACTTAACTATTTCCTTCGGACTGAGCACTGTAGGGTCAATTCAGGGTCAAGCTATGGCTGAGTCAGTCTGTTCATGTGACACAGCAGGCCTATATCTGCTAAAGAAAGTAGACAGGGAAAAGGGGCTCAGCCTTCATTCCTTAGCCACTGACTACAGGCATTTAAAATATGCAGTACCTATCCACATCAGTAAGAGCTGCATGGGACAGACACACAGGGATATTTTGCCCTAATTAAGCATTTTCCAGATACAAATCTGGGGGTTGGATGATCATATCTGGGTGTTCTCCATAAGGGAATACACGTTCCAGGGCAGATCAGAGGAAGCTGACGGTATGACAACACAGCACTTCATATGCAGTACAGCACAGGGAAGGGTTCTCGCCTTCAGGCAGCTCATGGTGCTGTGCCCATTGCTCAGTCACCACCCTTAGTTCCAAGAAAGGGGTTGGAAATGCTGTCATTTGAAGCACATACACAGTGACTTGTAAGTTCATCCACTCATAAAATGGCACTGCTAAACTCAGCTGAGGGATTTCCACCTCTGTTTTCCTCATTGAACAAATAAAGCAATAAATAATAAAATAAATAATTTGGAAAATTTTCATAAAGTAATAATAAACTGGAAAGTAGATTTGTTTTAAAGGGTACCAATAAACATTTGCCATTTGTGACTTAGTGAATATGGTGCAGTATGTCACACTGAAATACCACAGAAATAGTGTTTGCTCCCAGATCTATTAATGTTGTTAGCACCAGGTGGGTTTCAGTGGTGCCTCACTTCTCAATTGCCTGAATGTTATTCACTCAGCTCTGGAAGGGGTGATCCTGTCCTTCAAAAATAATTGTCCACATTCCCATAAAATCAATGGAGAAAAGTTGGGGTCATAAAGAAATCTTGTAAGGGATTTAATCCAGTTAAAAGATCTGTCTGTGTCTCCACTGATCCTGGAGATACCATAAGCATGCATTCTCATGGGAACTGTTTACAGCCAGAGAAAGGACCGTTAGGAAGGTCCTGCACCCATGTCAACCTGAGAAGTTTGAATCACAGCTCCCATAGCTCAGGCAAGTCACTTGAACCCAGCAGGTTCAAGCATGCACTACCCACCTTTGAAAAACTACATAAGTAAATGGGCTAAAAGAACAAATGGCTCTTCCCTCAGAGGGGAGACTGGATATGCACAAAACTAAAATGGAAGAATCCAGCTAGAAGTACCAAAAGCCTTGATCCATTCTCAAGTTTGAATTAAAGCCTTATATCCTGATCTTCTGGATACATGTATGCAAAGCATATTCAAATATGAGAAAAGAGCATTGAACCCAAATTACTACATATTCAAATATCTTGATACTTCTCAGGATCAGGAGAGCATGAGAACAACTTTATAATCAAGAGATCACTTTATAAAGATAGGTATTTCCTGAAATCATGCACAAAGACATAACTAATTACCAGACAACTTTGGTTGCTTAAAGAAAACATACGCAGCCTTTCCACTGAAGCTATATACAGCAGGATAGTTACAACAAGACATGGGCACTTGTGCCCAACTGTGAGCAGATGTAGACAACTGAAATCAGGCCCCTAGGAAACTTCCAGACCAATCAGGGTCATTAGATTAATGTACTTCGACAGTGATGAGAAAACACAGTGATTTTTATATTATCTGCAACAGATAGGCAGATTTTATCTAAGTCCCAATTTGAATGGGATTTTGTATGCTACCTTCTTGTTATTGTTTATGTATATGAAAATAACATTCAGATAATTTATATATTGCTATTAACTGATTGCATTTCCAACCATATCAGAGATGAAGATACCATCTTGATAAACACTGCACAAATAGAATTATGTACTTTGAAATAAACTTTTTTTGTTAATTTTAGGGTGAATTATTCTTAAATTCTTTTAGAATTTTGAAATATTTTGAACAAATTACTTATCTTTGTACAGCTAAAATCTTCAGCATAAGGTGCTTAACTGGGACACATTGGAAGTTTCTAATGTTTTATTCTACTTACTCTTTCTTGAATAAAATGGTGGGGTTTTTTCTTCCCCAGTAACATTTAATATTGTGTCCCTTATATTTCTACAGTTCCATTAATAGGGCCTGTATCATACTACTGTTTTCAGTGCTCAGGGCTGATTCTTTTGCCATTACTCATGTCAGATGTCACTTTAATCCATGACCAACAGAGATGCTTTAGGAGTGATGCACAGGTAAGTATGAGAAATACAAAAATTCTACCTAAACGACTTGAAATTAACATGAAAGATGGCTACCATGAAATCACCTGAGGACCATACAACAGTACTAAGTAAGGATGGATCAGACTATGAATATTCAAAGGCCCTACACCTCCTGATGTACCTTAGAAATTATGTTTAAAATTATCCCACAAAATCAAGTTGTGCAGATATGATTTTCTCATTAAAACCACTGGATTTGTAAAATGTTAACAAAACCTGCAGGTAGGCAGAAGGTATATATGCTTTTCTGAACCACAAACACAGAATTCAGATGAGCTCTACCACAAAAATCAAAGTCCTTTATATCCGTTCCCCTGATCACTGTTACTCATTTTTATCTAGAAGCTGTCTTAAAATTATCTGGTTGTATGGATTTTAGTTAAGAATAATCAATAAAACTCAACATTTATTTTGTGCTTTGCTTTTGCTTTAACTCAAAACTGGTAAATACAAGTAAAAATCTTTAGCTCAACCTGCCATGAAACTGAAAAACTGGCAGACCTATCACTGTTCTCACAAGTCTTGATAACAGATCCCATCAAGGGGATCTCTAAATTACCTACCATAATTTGATTGTGTTTGTCTTACATACTGTGATGACTGAACCATATTTTTTCTAGGTAGGTGTACTAAGTGGGTAACCAAACAACTGTGATACCACAGATGCACAGTGATACTGGACTTTCTGATTGTTTATTTAGTGTGTCTCTTAAACTTAGATAAAAGTCTTTTCAGTGCTCAGAGCAAAAAACATGAGGCAGGAGAAAATAAAGTCAGGAAGTAGCCTTAGCAGCAATAAAAAGGATAGCAAAACTGAACTGCTCTCCCATGCCTTACATTGTGTTACACTCTGTAGAACTAAGTTTGGTATGTTACTTGGAGTTTGCTAAGGTAACACACAAATATTTTCCATGCTGTTCTTTCAGCTCTTTTTTTCAGAAAGAAGAAATAGAATAAAGTCTGGATGAAGGAAGAATACAAAAAAGAACAAGTTCTTGTTATTATAGACATCTTAAAGCACTTTGTTTATTTTTGTTTTCTTTGTATAGAAAGGTTGGCTAGATATTTTAAAGGCACTGTTAATTCCTTTTAAATCCCTGAGATCTTTAGGAACTTTCGATGTTTTGAGACACTGAGATCCATCTCCTGTATGGGAGGAATTAGGGTGAAGTTATAATAACAAACAGATTTTTGAAAAGCCTCTTCTGTTTCATTACAGGACCATCAGAAAATGAAAATGAAAAAAAAAAAAAAAAAAAAAAAAAAAAAAAAAAGGAGGAAAAAAAAAAAAAAAAAAAAAAGAAAAAA